>JAECUM010017569.1:0-52019 GCA_016617855.1 Megalonaias nervosa | reverse complement strand
AGAGTTGCAGTCGTTGCAACAATTGACCGTACCGTTGCGATTTTTCCGTTTCTGACAAATCGCTGAGATCCATCAACGATTGCAATTCGTGTTGTAACTGGGACATCTCGGTCAAATGAGGATTGGGAGGTAAATGTGGGGTTCGTTGTTCTTGCCAACGATGGCATTCCATCCATCGCTTGTAAGGGACTAAAGCTAGTTTTCGTCCTTCCATCAGATTTCAAAGATCACGTCTGAGATCTTTTGACTTCTAAGCTCCCTTTTATCTTCTTGGTCCTTTTCATCTTCATCCTCCCATGTTTCCCAATACTCCTTGCAGCAAGGGTCCTCCTATTGTCCCCATTACTCCTTTCAGTAAGGGTCCTCCTATTGTACCCATGACTCCTTTCAGTAACATGGGTAAAAAGAGTAAAATTCCTCCGCGTTGCACCAACATCTTTTTCTTTTGACGAATAGGTATTTTCTTTTGGATCGTTTGACGAAGAACGTGTCGATGTTTGCCTAAGCATTCTTTCTGGTGTTTAGACAAAGGTATTGTGCCTTTCAAGACATTCAGACAACATTCGCACACGGTATCAATAACATCTTTGGAGGCCGTTTGAATGAGTTTTCTTCGCATGGGTGGAGGAGCTTTGGACAGGACGGACAACATGTCCCAATGTTGGCCAAACGAGGTGGCAGTCCTTTTCTTTCCTTTCCTTTGGAGGTAGAAGAAGAATGTCTTTTTGGGGGTGACATCTTTCTCGGTGGGTTTGTTGGTTCCGTGGCATACAGCCAAAAAAATTCACTAACGTCAATGACTTGTCACACGGTCTTTTATCCTTTTTGGGGAACTATCGCTTCGTCATAAAGGTGACAATGTGTTTTCCAAAATTGCCAAAGAATCCTCCTCTTTGGTGACTCCTCTTTTTCTTTGGACGAGTGTGTCGTTTCTGGGGGTGACGTCTATGTTTGGCTAAGCGCTTTTTCGGATGACGTGACTGTCTTTTTCCTTTTCCTTTCTGAACAGAAGAACGACGATGAGGTGACATCGTTTTGATACACAACATACACTAAAGTCCATGGCTCGACATGCGTCCTTTTATTTGACTCTGTACCCAGCTCGTCTAATTGAATTACGTAGCGCTTGACGCTTCTCATCGTCAAAAAATTTAAACATTCCTCCTCTTTGGTGACTTCTCTTTGGACGAGTGTGTCTTTTCTGGAGGTGACGTCGATGTTTGACTAAGCGCTTCTTAGGATGACGTGACTGTCTTTTTCGTTTTCCTTTTCCTTTTTGGACCGAAGAAGAAGAACGACGATGGTAACGGTGTACTCTTCTTGGAAGGGACATCTTTGGATGTGCAGCAGCACAAAAAAATACTGATCCGTATTGTTTGTCTCAGGTCATTTTATACTGGAATGCGTCGCCACTGATTGTCTTTACGTCGTATCAACTTGATGACAGGCAACACACGTCGTGGAGGAGTTTTTGCAGCGGACTAAATCGGGACAGTTCTTGCTTGGACAAATCCAGTAAACTCTGTAACACACCCGTTCTCTCTTGGACTTTGACTTTGGGGGTAGGTACTTTGTGATCAGCGGCTACAGCGGCTAAAGAGAAAGATAGTGTCACTGCTGGAGGAGAAGTTGTTGGAGACACTCTCTTGCGAGTAGAAGCTGTTTTCTGTGGACTTTTCTTTTTCTTTTTCTGAGGCTGTGACCTGGTCTTGACACCCTTGCTCTTTTTCTTTTTCTTCTGGGTACGTTTGGGTGTGGCTTTTTTCTTGGGGACAACTTTGAGAGCATTAGGATCCCATTTTAAGAGGGAACGAATGATGACACCTCCTGAAGAACCACTTCCTCCAGGTTTCAAAATGATTTGCTTTTTGGTTTGAGTGTCAATGCGAGGATCGGCTAGTTGCGTCAAGGCAACTTTGTTTCTCTCAAAAAAAGTTTGGTTTGATGTGGAATTTGAATGATGCCTCGCAGTAATTGACGTGCTGTCACCGTAAACCATCGTAAGACTTCTTTGAGACTAGCTTCTAAGACACGAGCACGTATTTGTGGAATTTTTTCGCGACTGATGCCGTACAAGGCACGAATCAATTTAATGGGAAGATGAGACTGAAGGGACGTCATGTTGACAATGTGTGAGACAGAGTCCAAGTGACCGAGGTTTTTATAGAATTTTTGGGGTGATTAAGTCGACGACGAGGACGTGTACACGATAGGTCCTCCGTCTTGGCACCAGTGGTGAAACAGATGGGTACGAAATCGCAAATAATCAGGAGTAGTGGGTTTTAAATCCACGAGTAAATAAGCGTGTGGGATTTGAGTGGCATCGTCGTACGCATTTGTCAGCCAAGGCGTTCCTAACTGTTTGGCTAAGACTTGTACTTGCGATTTATCTCTAGGGCTTTTAAACAACACCACGTAATGAGCATTGAGACTGATGGTACGATGGGCTTTACTTTGTTGAAACAAATTTTGGGTGATGTAAATGACACTGGCATTACGATGATGCCCTTTGCGTGTAAACCAGAGTTTAATTTCTTCTTCGTCTTCTCCTAACATGTCGTCAAAAATAACCAACTGAGTTTGACTAGGGTCAGACACGATTCCGTTGTCTTCGACAGGAATGCCTTCCACAAAGACAATAAAATCACCTTGACTTTCTCGCAGAAGGCTGTACGCCGATTGCCACTCTTTATAACACCACACGATAGGTTGAGGTGGACGATCGATCAAATGATGTTTATGTTCGATACAACGTTTGACAAATTCGATTTTGCCTGAACCGCTCGGTCTAGCAATGAGCATGTTAAAGGGATGGCGAAGATACAAGGCCTCCCAACTAGCACGATCTACGTGTTCGTCAATGACTTTGACAGTGGAGGAAGAGGGAGCAGAGACAGTAGAGGTTGTCATAGTAGTAGTGTAACAAATGTCACTTGTGACACGAAGACAGACAAGACAAGAGTTTTTATACTTTTTCAGGACACGTTTATTGTCATCATTAATGGTGAACAACACGAAAGACAAAAATACATAAAAGCCAAATGGTTAAGTACAGGAAAACAAAAACACAACAAAATGACCATAGTGGAATATAAACAAGTCTCTGTACAACATTTTTTGTGATCAAGAGGTGAAATCGTAGGAGTAGTGTGTAATGTTCTGACAGTCTGTACATTCCTTGGTTCAGTCACATAAGGGTCCTCCCGGAATGGTCTTTCAGGAATGTCGATGAGAGTCTTGTCCTGAAGAGAGTGGTTTTCCTCGGTGACAGACTGTTCTTCTGGTATTGTCACTAACACAGGTTTAAAAGTGACTTTTTTCACGGAACGTTTTAATTTTTTAGGATTACAAATCTTTGGCATAGTGTGCCACTTCTTTAGTCCAAGCCTCAAACCCCAAACTTTTCCAGTCACGTACATCTGTCCAGTGAGGGTGTAAGTCACAAGCTACACACACGTCGTCGTACACATCTTCAGTGCCTAAAAGTTGACGAATCTTGTCTTCCCGTAGAGGTTGAGAAGTACCCAAATGAAAGCGCAAAGCTTTGAACAGAATGAGTCTCTCGTGGACATTTAAAGGGGTCACTTTCATGTTTTGTTTTGGAGTAATAGGTACTGTTCGTAAAGAGTCCACAAAGAATCAGCTGGTAAACGAAATCCCAGAAAGCAAGTCACTAAGACACACACTACACGTCGACCCCAATTAAATGGAGACAGTTCTCGTAAAAGGCAATGGTAATCCTCCACCGTTTGAATAGTGTCATTGATTTCCTTCCACGGAATCTGTTGTATCACGAATGATAAAGGTTGTGGCATGGTAGAACGTTTTTATACCTCTTTTTGTCGGAGGCAATAAGTGTACTTTTTGCACAGAAGTGATCGTATTCCGTCGACGTATCCAAAATATTTAGTCACTAACTTGCACATCACACGTCGTTCATAAGTTCTCTCTTTAACTAAGTTTACATTGTGTACATGATTTTGGTAACCCTTTAACTCTTCTTCTGGAATTCGTTGCAGTAAGTGTACCTTGTAGTAAAGAGAATCGGTAACAAAACAATCCTTCTTACCCTCGGGTAGTTGATGAATGTCTGACCACTGGAACACTTTCATCAGAATCAATCCTCTTATAGCATTTAGGTACCAGTGGTTTAAACATCGGTGACGTAACGGATGCAATGGTTCTTTTCGTTTCACTTGCATTTTGACCAACTCTCGGTAAATGCGTTCTCTCAACTCCACAGGTAAACCACGAATGTTCTCTTGTAAAGTATCCATCCAAGGATTACTTGTGTCCCACTAAAGGTAGGTAGTGACACTCCGGAGACCATCGAGCATGTTCCAGGTAAGCACAATCTTTCTTCTCCCACTGTTGATGTGAGACACCGCAACTGAAGCACTTGACTTTATCCCCTTCGCCCAAGTAGATAAATCCAGCTCTAGCTAATTCTTCGGGGGTAGGTCCTCCCAGATATTTTGGCCATTTTCCTTGGAAGGTTTGCAATCGACTTTCAAAATCAGTATTCTGGCAAACGCACAGGGAACGAATATTCGTCTTTCACAGGTTCATTTCGATGAGGGTACGGTGAAATATGTAGGAACCTGCTCAGTTTTACATGACATCCGTAGGGTAGTAGTCACATGGTTTCCTGTGGAGGTGGACATCCACCATGAAAACCAGTAAAGTGAAAAGGTGTGCGACAACAAGTGGCATCGCTTTCCCATCCATCAGGTTTGACACACACAGCATCACGTTCCATAGTAGGTATGGTAGTAGTAGTAGTAGTTATAGCATAGTTCCCATGATGATGTGGTACTGAATCACTAAGGTCATAGCGTACGGCATCCCTACCATCGCAAGGCACAGCATCGTACTCGAGTTTGCTCTTGCTTGATACTTGCTGTGTGAAAGGATTCATCTTTCTCGCTTGGCAATGGTAGTCACAATGAAGTATCGGTCTTGGACGTTGTCCCTTTTTATACTAGTCGTAATGAAGTCTCGGGTTTGTACATCGTTCTTTTTTATGACCAGTTTTGGAAGTCTTCCTTTCTTTCTTCTTGGACATCGGTACTACCTTCTCTAAGGTACCGTCATACCTGAACCGTAATGTTATGGGTGAAAATGCCATAGAAAGGTAAGGACAATGCGGAGACCATTGAGTATGTTTCGAAATAGCTGAATCTTTATAGATACATCGATCCATACGCAACTTCAGACCACAACTGAAGCACTGTACTTCGTATCCCAATCCAGTTTCAGGTCCCAAGTAGACAAACCCTGTTCTAGCTAAAACATTCGCAGTAGGTAATCCTTCCCTATCCGTGGGCCATTTTTGAAACGTTTCCAGTCGACTGGCACAACTGCAATAGTCAGGCAAGAAAACAGGAAAATGGTATGGTTTGAACTTGGAGTTCTCTGTGGGTTTCTCACTCGATTCTTGCTGTGTCGAAGTCATCCTTCTTGTTGGTGACTATCGTCTTGGAACCATTTTTTTATACCAGCGTGTCCGTACGGTAAAGTGAAGTGATTGGGAAGCCGTACTCGCTTCTGGTACACGATTTGATAGACTTTTTCCAAGGGCCGGCTAACGATTTGGTGTGTGGGTAAACGTACAATCTTGTGCGGTTCGTGGGTGGTCACTTTAAAATTTCCATCCTGTCCAGACTGCAAGGCTTCTTTCAAGACACCAAAGTTCACCAGTCGACTGGTGCGATAATTGAGACTCAATCCTTTCACTTTGCACTCCGTGTTCACATCTCCTTGTGGGTTACGGTATTCGTAACGTAATTTTTGGGACCGCCACTTGCAAAACTGAGAATCTTGTCGTCGGGATACTCGTCCGTCCAGGCTCCTAAACGGTCTCCTTCGATGATCAGGTAAGGTTGACCCAGGCGATCAATGTAGATGCAACTGTCCGTGTCAAAATACAGCACACGATCTCCTAACAGTTCTAAAGCTTCGTACAGTTTTAAGCGAGCATGAGCTGTCACGTACGACGCAATGATGATATTTCCAAATTCGTCGGCTTCTACAAAGTCCAGTTCTTCTTCGTAATTGACTAAGAGCAAGTCCTCACGAACGACGTCCACGTGTTTCATGTATTTGGTTTTGTCGTGAATCATCTGAAAGTAGCGGAAAGGTTCTGTCAAATACTCCGTCTTGGGTAAACACGGTCGTTGTGCCATTTTGCCCCACAAACAATTCAACATCACTTTGGCAAACGATCGCCTTCCTTCGTTTTTCTCTACGTGGTCTAAAGTGATGCCTTCCTGCTTCCAGTATTTCTCTTTGAACTTTGTTTGGTCTTCGGGAGTGTGACACCAGGAAGGATATCCGCTAGCTTCTTGTTTCAGTTTCAAAAAGGCATTCACGTAGTCTGCAAAAATGCCTTTTTGAGAATCGTCGCCCTTGTGGTATTTTTCTGTCTTGGGAAAGTGGTAAATTTCGTACACTTCTAACAGTTGGTATCCCAAGTCCAGAGCTTTAAACAATTCCACGCTGACCCACGTTCCCGTCAAGGCTCGTTCTTCCTGAGTGTGCTGACAAGGGTGGTCTTGGTTGCACGTTTCAGCACAAGTAAGACACAAGGGAAACATCAGTTTTCCTTGGCAATGATGTGGTAAAACGGGATGGTACAAGTTCGTGGGAGGCAAGACTTTGCACTTGATCAATCCTTCGTATTGTCGAATATTGTCTACGTCGATGTGTTCGGTCAGCAGTTGCGGGTGCCCTGCGGGAAAGTGGCAGTATTTGCACACGTACGGATGCAGAGAACACACGTCCAAGTATTTGATTTCTTCTCCTTTCTCTTCGTCGGCTTGGTACAGCAAACAGGTAGCATTCGTCCGTCCTCCGTACAAACTGTCCCGTGGGCTCAGAGGGTCCACTAGCTTGTCACTTTCCACGATGCGCTTAAACTCGGGATCGGTTTCAATCGCTGATCGTACTCGTGTTCCCACATTTCCACTACTTGGTATCCTTGCTCTTCTAACTTGAAGCGTTGCTGGCAAGTGACCTGGTACGAGTCTTCCATGGTCCGTTGTAAAAACTGGTTTTTAGTGTCACGTTGAGGGTAGCAGATGGGACATCCGTGAAATAAGCACCCGTTAAACTCGTACACGATCTTGGGGTTTTCTAAGTCCCAGCCATCTACTGAATACCTTCCGATGGTCTTTCGCCTCCTCCGTTGCGAGCGTGTTGGATCCATTTGTCTTCCTTGTCACACAAGTAATGTAACCAGCGTAGGGCTTTGACTGAGTATTGACGTTTGACAAAATTGGTCGTTTGACGACTGATGACAGCTAGGGTGTTTTCGGGCATGAATCGTTGACGATACACTAAGGAATACGCTTTGGCAATGGCACAGGCTTCTTTCAAAGGATCGATCCCTCCGTGTTCCATGAACAGTTCTCGAAATTTTCCACAGCAGCGACGTAAAATGTCTACGTCGGAACGACAATATTTTAACATTTCTTCCTGAAAGTCGAAAGGGTCCTAAGCGTGAGTCTGGTACCATGTGTAGAAAGCTTCTCGTTGTTCGGTACGCATGTTGTCGGGGTCGTAGTAGTGAGCCTCAGGCAAATGGGGTAGAACGGCGTGTTGATTGGCTTCGGTATTGAAAAAGTGTTGAAAATAGCCTTTGGCCATTTCTGTCATGCCAAACGTTTTAGGCATGCGGCTCAAAGGCATAGCCAAGTAACTCGTTGAATCTTTAAACTGTACTTGACCCACTTGCATGGAAATGATTTTGGCTCCGTTCAAAGTACTTTCGGACGTTCGGTACTTTGTTCCGTATAGTATCTCAACAGAAATTGCCCATCGTATCCCGAGAAATTGTGAGCCATCACCGTGGCATGGCGATGACAATCTCCGTAACGTTCGATATCTTCTTGGCTCCACGTTTCGTCGATAGGGTCTAAGATCCATTGGGCAAAATCGGCTAGTGTGTTCGGTCCTCGAAAGATTTTTTCACGTCCTCCAGGAAACTTGCTGCAGTGAGGGCAATGAGTCAAGATAGGCTCTTGGATGCACTTTTCGCACGCTCGGTGAGCCACGTAGAAATTAGGAATGTGAATGCCAGTCTCTTGCATGCATTCGAAATCGAAAAAGATGAAATTCCCTTTCTTCTTCTGGTCATTATCTTCTTCTTCATGTTTAGAATGGTATTTTTGAATGTAGCATTGGTGTTCCAAGTCCACGATTTGGCGACAAATGTGACATCGTTTCTTTCCTCAACAAATGTGTAACTTGACACTATTGGTACGTATGCCTTGTCCACAAGTAGGGTACAATCTCAGGAGCTGACAAGCACATTTCTGCTGTGAACCTTGCGTCTTTAGGTGTTGTTGGTAACAGGCAGGACTGACAAACGTGCGCTGACAAGCAGAGCAATGCACTCGTTCTTGTCCTTGGTCCAGACAGGGTGTAGAGGTTAAACATCCTGAGCATTTTGATCCGCAATGCTTATGTTGCTCTCGATTGTTATAGCCATAGTCACATTTCTCACAGTAATAACGGTATCCCAGGAATGCAGTGATACTGGTAATGGCATCAAAATGTTCGTCGTGATGATAGACGTGAATGTATTTTCCGTCTTTAAAATCTTTACCTTGAAACAACAGAGGTCCGCGCACTTCTTGAGGGTGAACTTTCAAGGTGCAACGTGGAGCCAAGACGTCTTGCAATTTTTGCATTTCAGGAATGCCACAGGGCGTGTCTTTAGCTAACCCCGCTTGCTGTAACAGGAGTTATGCTTCTCTTCGTTGTTTGGCTCGGTCCGACTGTTGAATAGTTTTCCAGGCTCTTTTCCATTCTGCCGTGTCGTTCTTGTCGACATACGTTTGTCCCACCACGATGGCACGGGCTAAACACATCTTGTCTTTTGGATTGTTAATTTGGACGAGGCTACGCAGGTTGTCTACCAACATCAACTTTTTTTTACCTGTCCCTTGGGGAAGAGACACGTGGGTCATGTACAGTGTCGCTTTTCTGTCCGTGATGTGAAATTTGTTATTGGATTGTTGTACGTGTTGAATCTTGTCCATGATTTTGGAAGGTGTCAATTCTGTTGGACTGCTAAACTCGATCCAAACGGGAGACTTCAAATTGTCGTGATGAATAGAAAGTCTCAAGCGATCGTCTTCTTTGGCTTGACATTGCCGTTTTAGTGTGGTTAACAAAGAATCCCACACATCGGTGATGAACCCTTCTGCTTTTTCCAAGGGTACGTCAGACTTGAAATCTTTAAACTTCACTGCGTACGTGTAGGCCGTGGTTCTAAATTTTCTGGAGGAGCGTTTGTCCGTCTCCCGAATATGGTAGTACTTTTCAGGGTTTACTGATGGTAATGGACTTTGATTTGGTGTAGACTCTTTAGGCTTCGATCCTGGTTCACTCATCTCATCTTCAAAATCGCTGGCATGAATTTGTGGTAAGACTTCAGCTACTGTGCGAGGCGATAAACCACGTTTCTGCCTCTTACTTTCTTCTCCTTTCTTTTCGAAATGATGCGATCGTTTCATCTTGATTGCAAAAAGTCAAATGACTACATGTGAAACACCATGAACCCCTATATATCTATGTCAGACCAGGGCATATATAAAGGGCTAGTGACTCCCCTCTCAGTATTCATTTCACTCTCAAGCCGATCAGCACAATGGAAGAACCCACACAGATCGAACTTTTGATTAGAGCTTTGCGAGGTGTCATACGAAAGTTTTCTTCAGACAAGCCGAAGGACTACTCTTCCTCCTTTCGAGATAAAAGTCAAGATACTTGCTATATCTGTCAGAACAAAGGCCATTGGGCTACAGAATGTCCAGATCGTTATAAAAGCAAGACCAGTGGCAGAAGAGACAAAAGTCAAGATACCTGTTATCATTGTCAAGAGAAAGAACATTGGTCTTCAGAGTGCCCTAAGAAACAACAGGAGCAGGAGAAGGAGGAGGAAGAAGAAGAAGAAACAGAGGTGACCTCGGCAAAAGAAAAACCCCGACACGTTCAGAAAGAGAAGACAGAAAAGAAAAGAAGACGAGAAAAATGTGAGGAAGAAGAAGACGAAGAAAAGGAAAAAAGTGTAAAAGTAAAGAAATTGAAAAACAGAGAGAGTGAAAGAAAAAAGACACAGAAGAAATCTATGAACTTTTTTAAAAGTGTTTTGTTCACTTTGGTAGCTGCTGCTATACTATCACTTCTCATCTCCACAGCCGGTGCACCCCAATTCATTGTCTTCTTAGGTTCCGTCATGTTTCACAAAACAGTAACGCATCGATTCACTACACACAGACGCTAGTGTGCCTATATAGGAAATGTGACGTCACAGGTAGCTCTCTTCGGATTGGAAGACAGACTCCGCGAAGTGACTGAATTTTGTAACGCGTGTTGGGATTGGTGAACCATTTCAATCCGTTTCAATCCGGTCTTCCACTATAAATAAACGCGGTTCACTTCATTCCCTTCACCTGTTCTCGTCACAGAGAAGATGTTGATCGACGTTGAATCCTCTACTTTGGTATCATTGATGCTGTTCCGTACGGACTTACCCATGTATGTGAAAACAAAATGGACTGTCATCCGGATCACTGGTGCCACTATTTGGAAAAGAAGATGTTATGTGGAAAGACAAGGCTGTCTTAAGCGGACTCTCATCTACGGACCAGAAGTGAGACACAGTTTAAGACAAACTTTGAGAAATTTGAGGAAGAAAAGAAGACCTATGCGATGTCCTGTATGTTAACGGAATGGTGTTAACATAACATAACAAACAACGGCCCTTTTCAGGGCCACTTCCAATACCTCGAAAAGATCTTAATTTTCATTTTGTCTCCAACCCAAACGAATATATAAAACCCTTACTCTTCTTATACACGAATACTCTTGATTCGTGTTTGTCTATAGCCCTCCCTCAGGTAGCCTGACGTCACAGTACTCCTCTTTTTGCTACATTGTTACCAGTGTGACGTCATACCACCTGTTCCATTCCTCTTGTCGCTATACAGACCCAGGGTATACACTATACAAAATTTCCATTGACGCTATACGGTCCCAGGGTGTGCTAGTCACTATACAAAATTTCCATTGACGCTATACGGTCCCAGGGTGTACTTTTTTTTCTTGACGCTATACGGTCCCGGGGGGGGGGGGGGTCTGTAATGCTAATTCCCATTGACGCTATGGTATCCCCTATAACTACTTAGATTTCATTTAAGACAGAAATGCTAAATGTATATGATGTTGTATTATGATACATTTATGATTCATTCTTCTCTGATAACATAATTATACATAAAATTATCCATCCTATGTATCTGTTTTTCTAAATCGAAGATTTTAAGATAATTTATTTTTGAATGCACATTTCCTTTATTTTTGCTTTGATGAACTCATGGGAGGCTATACATTTTATTGTTTTTGACGTCATACAGAATGCGTACGTGTGGGCCTACATTTATTCTTGATCAATAGTTACATAAACTCCTCCGCCAACTGCTACTATGTGCCTGAAATAAATGTCTCATCCAGCAACTACAATCGGATCTATAAAATTACATATTCATGTTTCTGTTGTGTTGCAAACTAAGGTACTGTGAAGTTAGGTGTAGTACTCTTGAACTCAAGTTAGAATAATGATCGCAGCAAATAAGCGTTTTAATTCGAAATTGATACTATCGTAAGATCTCTGGGCTGATCTAGTACTTTCGAAGCAATTTAAGAACTAGCATGCAGATCACTTTCAAAAAGAGCCTCAAATAAGTGACTTGAACTACACATACTACACGGAACGATATAGCGATGCGTATCGGAAATATCGATATTTGGTGATGATGTAATACAGTGAATCGGCACTCCATATCGCGATACGAATAACACATCATGAGAACTTGAGATCATTATGCAATTTTATAAATTAGTTAATATTCTAAATCAGACAAAGTTGTAAGATTAAATGTCTGGTCTAACGTCTTTCATATTATATAATTTTTTTTAAAATTATTTTTTATTAAGTTAAGCTTGGATGAGAAAAGCCACGTTGCTATTTGAAGAGTAAATAATATTAAGTGGTACTGAAGCAAGTGAAGTGTATCTATGCCATTTACATGTAAATAATCTGATTATATATATATATATATATATATATATATATATATATCGTAAGTTCGAAACGATTTTTCAACGTTTCGGTCATCAGGAAAAAAACCCAACTTACATATACAAAACAAACACTTAACAGGAACCTTGCGAAAAATTATGGATTCCTACATATTTAAACACTGTACACTCCTGATAGGGACATACATATCATAATTCGTATTTTATCGCAATGTATCAGAAGGTGATGATACATATGCCTCACATTTACGTGTACATCATTGAAGTTATGTAATGAAAACAAAATTAAAATAACTCTGCAGCCTTTTACTATTTGAAAGTTAATTTTTAATGAAAATATAACGTATAAAATAGTTTGTTCAGTTTGTTTGAGTTTGAGTTTTATACTAACAAAATGTTGAGACGAAAGGCTTAGTCTGCTATGACGTTTTGTTTGCGTTGTGTGCGTGTGTGTGTCTGAGAGAGAGAGAGAGAGAGAGAGAGAGAGAGTTGTCAGTAGTGAGAATGAATATTGTAAATGTGTAGAAGCTGTTAATCATTTCTAGTACATATTTTACTGCGTATGTTCGTACTTTATGCTGATAGATAAAAATGTGCTGTATCATC
This sequence comes from Megalonaias nervosa, assembly GCA_016617855.1. Lineage (NCBI taxonomy): Eukaryota > Metazoa > Mollusca > Bivalvia > Unionida > Unionidae > Megalonaias > Megalonaias nervosa. The sequence continues at coordinate 39,305 of JAECUM010017569.1, read as the reverse complement.
AATTAATAGACAATCAATGTAAATGAACGCGGTGATCTGCAATTATGAATCAATGATTAAAATATGGAAAGGGAAATAAGTTTGGCGACACTGCGGAAAACTTACAGTTGATCAATAAATGAATCATTGATTTTTTTTCTCCAAGCAGGTAATACGAATCTTTGATTTTCTCCCTGCAGATATTATGGAAGTCGTAATTGTAAAAAAGGTATTGTATTTAGGACATATATAATTATACTTCATATTCCAAAAACCTCGAACTTTTATTTCGTGATGTAGATACCATTACTTAGTCTTCATGATAAATACTGTACTACTACTGGCATGCGATATGTGAGTGCATATGATTATAACGGCACGTCAGCACAATACACTCATACTTGAGAAGGAAAGTAGTAGAAATCGGATTTGTGTCGGAAAATAGTAATTGCAAAGCAAACCAGATGTACGTCTTCCGGAGATTTATTGTAAGAATCATGCTTAGATATGGACGAGCATCCAAAATAGGTGAATTAGTATCTTGAGCATTTGAAAATATTTGCAAAACCAATATTATATGTCTCAGTTACATGAACATAGGAAACCAAATAAATATTTTCATAGTTTCTTAACAGTTTGGAAACCAGAAATGGAAAATTCCCAGTGTTACAATCAATCTGTAACACTTCTGCCAAAAACACGGACAAAGTTAAACTTCTCATCCCTTACCGGCGAAGCGAAACTCAGGGGATTGATCTCACAGCCCTGACAGTGGAGGAAAGATCAGCCCGTAGGAGATGTATTCACTCGTATCATAAGGAATCAATATGGAAGAGGTACAGGCCCTATCACAAAACGTGCAAGGGATATTTATACTCCGCCCGAAGAGAGAAGCAGACCGAGGACCAATACAAAAAGGAAAGCGCGGGTGAATGAGGCAGCAAACACGGAGAGAGAGAGAGAGAGAGAGAGAGAGAGAGAGAGAGAGAGAGAGAGAGAGAATTTTTGTTGTTGGTAGAAATATTAATTAAAGCAGAATAATGAGGTGGTGGTGGAGGTAGATTAGAGTCTCTTACGCTACGGCTGCTCGTATTAAGAACATACTGGACCTGTAGGATAAATTCGAAGCCAAAACATTGTAAAGTCTATTGATACCAGAGGGCCTATGGCATATAACTCCAAGATTCATTTATACGAGTTTCACACGTAAACAATAGCAAGCTTACAAACGGAAATTGACCTAATTGGAATAACTGCAGAAATCCCATTTGAAGCAACAGCTGAAAGAGTCCAACAGAAGTTCAACGTGGAAAGCAAGGAATCAAAAATGGCTACCTTTAATCACCACCCTTATAGCTTCGGCAAAGATTCTGCAGTTAGAGAAAGTGCATGTAAAGAGACTGAAACAAATTTCTTTGCCCATGGGTTTCTCGGGAAATCCAGGTACAGAGGTAGCATCCATGACCATAAATATTACAAATGTGTCTAGAGCAGTTGATTGGAGATATTGCACTCATAGCAAGGAACATACCAATACAGAACTAAGACAAAACAAAACAAGTGTAGCACAAGTGTGAAAGAAAACACATAGAGAAAATATACAACCAAAAGGAACTGCCTAACACCGCAGAGAAACAACTAACAAAGTCTAAAAAAAAAGAAGTAATACAAAGGGAGATAAAAAAAAATATGAATGGAAAGAGAAAAGAAATGCCAAGCATATGAGACCAACCAGAAAGGAACAATCCAGATGAGAGGACAAGGAGAAATAACATATTATCTTTCCAGTAAGAAAGATCGAAAACGAAGAAAACGTCAACAAGTTATAGTTATATATATATATATATATATATATATATGCTATATATATAGTTATATATATATATATATATATATATATATATACATATATAGAGAGAGAGAGAGAGAGAGAGAGAGAGAGAGAGAGAGAGAGAGAGAGAGAGAGAATGAATGAAATTAGATATGTGCAGAGCATAATTTAGCAAAGCGCGATATATAAAACAACTCAGAATAATGGTTGGTCCATAATAGCCCGTTTTAAGAAAATGAAGAACACAACATAAAAACAATAGAATACATTAAAAGGAATATAATCTAAAACGGTTTAGGTCAATAAGGTCGCACACAAAAGATCGCGCTTCAAAAGGTCGCGCATAAAATGTCGCCGAACAAAAGACCGACTCTAAAACAACCACGAATAACCTTTCACTAAGGATTGGTAACTTGTATAGGGAAGAAAGGTACATAAACCCGACCAACATGAAGAAAAAGCCTGTTGGGAAAGAGTACTAACTGAGAAACCCTAATCTTTGTAAAACTTGGAATTTAAGAATACAACAGAATCAGAAGAACCTTATTCAATTTATTTTCTCTAAAATGAAATCACTATAGCATTATAGTATTTGGAACGTTAATGAGGTGTCATCTATAAAGTTCTAACCAGCCCTTTACGCTGATATTTGGGACGTTAATAAGGGATCATCTCTGAAGCTGTAGCCAGCAGTATATTTTGGGAGGTGACCGCAAATAACAACGTCGCAAAACACTGGTATAATGATACCGTATAAAAGGCAAGTTCTAGAGATCCAAAATAAACAGTTGGAAAGAAAATGACAATAAACACTGAAGCAGTCAATGCACCGTAAATAAAACCAGGTGCCTTTACGTTTGATTAACTGAGCACATTCCTTGTGGTAAAACATCCACTGCCACTCGCAAGTTTTGAAAGTTGTTTCGCCACATGCCAGTACAATGGTTGGGTAGGCTCATAAATATAAATTGTTTTAACTGGGCAATCAGGGCAAAGCACAGTGTACTTTTGTCCCACGTATTATTGGTTTTTTAATGAAGAGGACTGTAAATAGGTCTAGAATACGGTTTGCAAAAATGTTTGTTATTGCGTCCTTGTTGCTATAACTACGGATTTACCATATAAGATCCACCCGCAAACCGGCGGCAGTCCTTTCTGGTATCGTATAGGAGATATTATCAACACGTGTGTGCTTTTTCCTGGAGGTGTTATTGGTAGCAGAACCAGGTTACAAAATGGAAAAGGTAAGGGCTGTTCGTTCCAAACAACATAAACGATGACGATGATTATGATGATGTTGTAAACAGCCAATAATAATTCCAGCCTTAAATTTGTTCTGTATTTTGTGAACAACTTTCGAAGCTTTAAGACTAAAATTTGAAAGAAAGGAGAAAGAATGATATTAAGAAGCATTTAAAACAAGATTCTCATTGTCATTACAGGTTCTGAAAGACAAAACAAATTATACCAGTGCTTAGAATATGCGTTCACCATGCAAGATTTTTAAATATAGAGACAAATATTTATATATTATAATGAAATTTCCATACTGTATTTATACGTGATTCAATATCAGTTTTACATAAATAATACTACATGTAATAAATTTTTGAATATTTTTGATAATATCTAGCTTTCGAAGTTTCTCTCTATCAATTGATTCTTTCGGAAAATATAATGTTGCGCAAATTTTTTCACTTATTGCTTATTTAATGAGTATTACCTAATACCTTGCGCGATTAATCTGTATTTAAAGAACACATTTATGAGTTAATGTTTATTTCTGTCTGATTACTCAGTATTGCCTCTCTTTCGTTTTCATTCGCGACATTATAACATGCCAACACATATGCGTGACGTTAAGAAAATAAATACATTTTTGGATCCTACAGGACGAAATTTTGATATTTTTGGAAGTGTTACAATGATGACAAAAACACAGGAACATAAAACTAGGAGAGAGAGAGAGAGAGAGAGAGAGAGAGAGAGAGAGAGAGAGAGAGAGAGAGAATAATCTACGTAATTGTATGTATCAAAGAGAGAATGTAATTGTTGCCCAGGATAATAGATGCAAGAAAAGCTGAAGATGTTAATAACCTTATTTTTATTACAGTTGAACTTGCAAATTTACAACTTTAGATTCAAGAATGAATTTTCAATTATATCTCCTTTTAAAAAAGAACTAAAATTACATTTTATGTCAGAAATGCACGAATCCCTATTATCTGGTTTCCTTTGTAGATAGACATATATGCTGGAATCATTACGTTCACACTTAAAACAACTAGGCGTGTCGGTAATCGGTAGTAGTTTGGAACTATAAAAAATGTCAAATAAATCCTTTTTTCGTTTAAAGGCTGGTTAACCAAAGTACGAAAAGTTCCAAAAGCTTCAGGAATTTTTTGAAAAAATCACAAATTTTTTTTCTAGTATACTTTGATGCAGAGGCTATTGAATTTAACCATGAATGGAATTAATTTTTGTGTTCTATTGTGAATATTTATTCTTCATAATGATTCAGATTTAATTTTCCTTAACTTTTTTTAATTTTTTTAACCTCTTGCTAGTAATCCTTCAAGAAGTAACGAGCAAGCATCTTGAAAGTTTTATTCATTGTTGCAAATCCTGCGGAATCTCATTATTTGAGATTTAACAATGCTCCTGAACTTATGCCCTAGATGGGTACGAGAACCTATTGTATATATTTATGCACAAATTATGTATGGCTGTAGTGTAAATCTATAAAAGCAAACATGTACCGATATGAAAAGGGACAAAGTCTGCATGTTCTTTCTCTCTCTCAAAAACTTTTGACACATTGATACTAGCTGTGCTTTAACCTGGTCCTTGTTATCGTTATAATGAATATTATTATTTACAATATTATTATTATAATTATAAATACAATGTGTCAATGACGAGAACAAGACCCCCAACCTCAGCACCCTAATATGCTGAAGTAAAACAAAATTGCAAGAAAAAATAACATAGATTAAAGTCACGTGACAATTTGGTGCCTGCGGTGTATGAAGGAAGACAAATTTATGCAACGGTGAATGCGGTTCGCAGTTATATAATCGATATATAAAAACTTAGATACAACGATACAAATATGACGTCAGTCGAATAATTTTACTGAATCAAAATTAAAATTGCTGCCTGAAGTGCATTTGTTTCAGGTTTCGTAGTACTAATAATCATACATGCTAATCACATTTTTGTGTGGAAATCAGGACTTGTTACTTGACAACCGTCATATCATGTTTACTTTTGCAAAGGAGCACTCCATCACCAGCCTATACACACGTGTTAAAAAACGAATAAAAACTTTGTTATTGTGTGCCTCTAAAGCACATCGACATTTGTAGTTTCTTCTTTTTTGCATGAGAAACTTACTTACATATACACTTGCAAGTATCTTTTACATATTTTGTTTTACAGATGTTAACTGGTCCGACTTTCGTACTTACCCTGTTTTTTGCATTTCTAGTGGTAAGTATTCATTACTAAAAATTGATGAGAGATACGTATTAGAAGAAGAAGAGGTGAAGGTAGAGAAGAGGGAGGAATAAGACGGAAAGAGGAGGAAAGAAAACAAAACAGTTTATGAATGGCCATCCCATTGAGTATTTTTACCAAAACTCATTTTTTTTTGTTGTAAACTATTTTTTATGTCATTTTCACTAGATGTAATGATATTATTTTAGGCGTAGGATGGAAGTAGTTTTGTCAATACCATTGAACGAACACTTTCAGTCTGAAGTTTTGATTCTGGTTTCCTTTGACGTATTCATTAATGAAAATAGATAACAGGTAACTAAAAGAAGAAGAGGATGAAGAGGTAGAGGAGAGGGGAGAATAAGAGGAAAGAGGAGGAGAATGAAAACAATAGTTAATGAAATGGTCACTCATTTTGATATTTTTAAAAAAATTCACATTTTAAGTGTAAGATATTTGAATGGAATTCAGACTAGTTATAATTCTACCTTGCATACGTAGGATGGAGGTGTTTGTTATTTGAGGTTTTACGACTGGGACCGAACAATGCTAACACTTAGTTTTTATTTTAGCTTCCATTTAACTGACCCCAATATTGAAACTGCCAATATAGTTAAGATAAAAATGAAGACAATACTAGAGAAAAAAACATTGAAATAAAGAAAGAAAAAAACTGCAGAGAGATCGACATTTCAATATCAATATCTATCAATGTTTTATGTACATATTAGGTAGAAATTGATAATGTCATCTAAAATTTCTTATTTGTTGACACACACAAAAAATACATTTCGTAAGGGTGTAATTTAGACACAAAATCTTAAAATCTAATCAAAGTTCCTTTTGATTTAATATTTACAAGTGTGTCGAATAAAAGTAATAAAACTATAAACAAGCATAAGAAATCACACAGTTGCGCACAAATAAATATCAGCAAAGTGCTTTTTAATGTTTTTTTTTTTTGTTTTTTTTTTCAGGTACCAACCCAGTCTACATTCACATGTAAGTAATTACCTTTAGCTAATTTCCGACTTGACACATTTAATTGAACTTGGAATTTTGATAAAAAAATATTCCACAGGAGAAAAAGAAAAAAAGGGCAACTACAACTGTATGTAGCTCTAATTTCATTACAGTAGGGGAATCATATGTCATTTCTTCATGAGTTCAATCAAATTGCTTTTGCATATCTGTTAACTGTTTCGCTGCAAACAATGTGAAATTTAAAAAGTCGTGCTTTTTACAAGCTGCCATTGTACTGTTTAATAGATTACTGTGTTCGGTATTGGAGATTCGGTCACCCATGTTCGGTATTATATGTTGCTGTGTATAAAATCAAAAAGTGGGTGGGGATAGAGAAATCTTGGATGTATTCTGTCTGTTTCCGAAAAATGAAAACAAAATGTCACTGTGACGTACGAATCTTTCAATATGTGGTCTTTGATCGTGAGTGGAGATTTTTAGAGAAAATGCATGTTTACTCAACCGGCCTCCAGGTCTGACAAGTAAAAGACAGTTAACATAATTGTAAAACATTACTACGTTCATTATTATAATAATGACCAGTCCAGGTAACAACACAACTCATCAAAGTGAATAACGATCCTTTACAATGGCGCTACTGAAATGTAACCGAAATCTTGGGTTTCGGAAATTGTCCATTTAGATTTAACTCTAATAAACAGTTATGTAACTTTCCAACAAACTGTTGACCCAAATATTGTTTAGCATTGTTTTAATAATAAAACTATCCGCTAGTCTGAAATGTTGTTGAATCATATTTTATTATCTTGAATGGAAGACCATTTAGTATATATATATATATATATATATATATATAGCAGTATATATATATATATATATATATATATATATATATATATATATATATATAGAGAGAGAGAGAGAGAGAGAGAGAGAGAGAGAGAGAGAGAGATTGTTTAACAATGTATTTGATCAAATTTGAGTTCTTAGTAAGAACATATACTAGCTCTCTCTCTCTCTCTCTCTCTCTCTCTCTCTCTCTCTCTCTCTCTCTGGTTCGCAGACAATAAAACTTACTTATGCCTTAAGTAACACGAACAGGTTAAAATTCTGACAGAATCTATCAGAGACTTGTATTTTTGTATCGTTATACTTTTTAAAAATATATTCCCATGTTATATAAATAAATTTGTTCAACATGATCCCAAGTCTGCCCAGCAATGGTGTCACGTTTGCTAAGAAAAGCCCCAGCTATAAAGTCATGTATAAGCAAGCTATAACCTACCTGTCTGGAATAGTACCGCGGCGTTGGGTTTGATCTCCAAGCATTTCCGCGGGGCGAGTGTTAAACTCTTACGCAAGGTTACATGACAGGCCGTAGACCGGGATCTTGAATCGGCAAAGGCGATAGATCGCACCACTCCCCAACTATGTGTTACAGCTTTGACCTAAGATCACAGGGAAGCCCGTGGGGTGAGCGGGGCGTGTTCTCATCCGTCCCCACGTTGTCAAACAGCGAGAGGGACATTGTCCGCCACGTTTGATTGGACTGATTTACAGCGATATAGAATCGGAATTGAGATAGAAGGTGTGATTACAATGCAGGCCGAATTATAACTTTCAAAACCTTATGAAAAAATTTAGTTTCGCCTAGACAGATTTCTGAGCAATAGGGTTACTCCGAGAAGAGCCACTCGTAATTGGGCGGCAAAACTTAGAGGTAGTTTCTAAGGAAAAAGATGCTTAAAAAAGGAAGCGTTTTAGGAGACAGAGAACTTCCGGTTCAATTGAGTCCCGAGTCTCCAAGAGGTGGAGACGGAACTGAGACTAGCCGAACAGTCGAAGTCGACCGAAGTCTAGTCAGTGGCGAGAAGGTGTAGAGAAGTGGAGGAGGAGGAAAAGGAGTCTGGAGGAGAAAGTGGAGGAGGAGGAGTATAGAGAAGTCGAGGAGGAGGAGCAGGAATGTGGAGAAAGACGGGGAGGAAGAGGAGAAGGAATTGGGAGAAATATGAGAGAGGAGAATTCCACAGATGAGTAGAATACAAGGACAGGTGGAAATCAATCTCACACTGCTGATCTAGTGATATAATAAGCTATTAAAGGGTCGAGCGGAAGGAGTGTAATTGGAAATTTAAATCATTTGATTCTTGAATTGTTATTAAATTGTTATTCATTGAATTTCACCCTTTTTGTATATTTAACCATCTAAGCGTCGGCATTGCTGACGGGGCCCCGAGTGGCCGAGTGGTCTAAAGCGCTGATTGTTACGGATCACTGCCATCTCACCTCTGTCTGCGTGAGTTCGAGTCCAGGCTCGGCTAACGTGGGTACGTGAGAAAGCCCGCCAGTAGCTTCTCGTTGGTCGGTGGTTCTTCCCGGGGTTTTCCAGGGTTCTTCCTCCACCATTAATACTGGCCGCCATGTATAGCCTATCTTGTGCTGAAAAATGGCGTTAAACCCTATAACAACAACAACAGCATTGCTGACTGAGGGGAGCTTTACATCTATCTTTCACTAATTTAACTTCCAACCAAACTCGAGCCTGGGTGGGACTTCTATAATAGTTTAAATAAAATATTGGGAGCACCCCACCCCAACCATAACATCACCCACAGTGGCGGTATCTTCCGGGATCTGAATTAGTATTAGTTATTAGGAAGTATTAGTAAACAGTTGTAAGATATTTTCCATCCTATGTATTTTCCCAGATTAGACAACATGTAAGTATTGGGTAAGGAACGTGTAGCATCTGTCAATTGTTTGGTAAGTCGAGACAGGGTATCACTTACTGGTAGTATCATCATAAAATGGCTACAGAAAGACAGATGATTAAAGAGTATCGCGCCATGGGCAAGGAAGATCTATGGTACGAGGGAGAACTCCTAGCCGAGTCATAGAGGAGAGAATCAAAGAATGGAGGTCCAAAAAAGCAGCCGAAAGGGAGCTGGCTAGGATAGCAGCGGACAGATAGACACAGATGGAGCTGGCCAGGATAGCAGCGACCACGAAATAAAGAGAGCTCGATCACGCTCTCGAAATCAAGAAATTAAGGGTAGAAGATACGACCGCCGATAGGAGCGACTCCTGTACGAGTTCTGGAGGGAACGTACGACCGATTATCGACCACCGAATGGTTCAGATAAGTATGACGCGATTCAACGACAAAGAAGAGTCCATTGACGATTTCCTCGTGCAATTTGAGAAACTCGCGTGCGTTCATACAATTCCCGAACAACATTGGGTGATTAACGTCTGGGCCCTTTTGCAAGGTGCAGATCGCGAAGTTTACCATAACGTAGTCGCAGAAGAAGCTGACGACTACATCGCACTCAAGAATGCCTTTCTTTGCCATTACCGTAAACATTTTCGGGACTCGACGAAAAAGGCAACGGACACCCACTCTTAATTCCACACCCGTCTTCGAGGGTTATTTGAGAAGTGTATAAAGATTGCATAAGTCGAACGATCGTATGACGGGTTACGCGAGGTTATACTCAAGGAGCATGTCCGAAGTACTGACCGTCGCAAGTTGACAGTATTCCTAGCGGAGAGAGAGCACAGGACTCTCGAAGAGATCGCCAGCATGGCGGAGAGATATGAGCAGGTACACTCATAGAGTGGAGTTTCCGGGGGTACGGACTATCGACTAAGGAGAAGCTGTACCATGTTGATCTCCTTAAGAGATACTGAGAAAGAGAGACCGGCAGTGAGTTTGTCGTCACCACGATCGTCATTGAGGACGCCGAAGGCAACACGGAAGGTGAGAACACCGTCCCGAGCTGTCCATTAACGAGGGCTAAGACACCCTTGAACGTGAAGCGCGATCCCATGTTGACTGCGGAGCAGCGGGAAGAGATAGAGACGTTGCGGAGTATTCCAACGTGCTTACGGAAATAACCGGAAGAAAGTCACTTGTCGAGCTCGGTTTAAAGCTGGTGGACGACCGGCCAGTCCAGCGGAAACCCTACCCTTTACCCCACGCGAAACGACAAGTGGTAAGAGAAGAGATCGAGCAGATGATTGCTCTGGGAGTAATCGAACCCGCCGATTCTCCGTAAAGTTCTCCTGTAGTCTTAGTATAGAAGAAAGATGGCACCCATCGGTCTTCTGTCGACTACCGGAAGCTGAATCAAGCGACGGAATTTCAAGTCGAAATGCTCCTTGACCCAGAACATATTTTCGCTTCTGTCTGGAAAGCGAAATATTTTTCAAAGTTGGATTTGTGTGAGGGCTATTGGAAAATTCCTGTAAGGGAGGAGGATTAGGCAAAGCTCGCTTTTGTTACTACCGACGGGATCTACCAATGGTTAGTCATGCCGTTCGGAGTCCATAATGCGCCCAGCGTCTTCACTAGAATGACGCGGCAGTTGTTGGAACCCTTGCTAGCCACAGAGACGTAAGGTGAGCACCTCGCTCTGCTGGCTGACGTTTTGGAACGGCTACGTCAAGCGGGATTGACGGCTTGCCCTTCCAAACGTCACATTGGGTTCCAGACGTCGAACTATTTGGGACACACATTCAGTTAAGGCACGCTATCCCTAGAAAAGTCGAAGTTGGAGCAGCGACGAAACACCGCACGCCTCACCACGAAAACTGAGGTGAGGTCATTCCTGGGATTTGCCGAGAATTACCGGAGGTATGTGGCCAATTTCAGTGCAATAGCGGGGCTGTTGTCTGCCCTTTCCAGGAAACGGGCCCCGAGTAAAGTTATTTGGACGGATACGTGTGAGCACGCTTTCCTAACGCTGAGGGATGGGCTGACATCCGATGCTGTTTTCCGTCTACCAGATCTGTCCAAAGACTTCGTGCTCCGCTCTGACGCGTGTGACACGGGCTTGGGATCATTACTATTGCAAGAGCTCGATGAGACGCTTTTTCCCGTCGCGTACGGCAGGTGGAAACTGTCTGCTTCCGAGAAGAACTACTCCGTATCGGAGACGGAATCCCTCGGAATCGTGTTCGGGATATCACGGTTCGAGCGGTACTTATACGGGCGAAGTTCATATTGGAGACAGACCACCAACGAAATGGTTGAATGGAAGCTTGATGCGATGGTCGCTGTTCTTACAGCAGTACCAGATGCGGCTCAGGTACGATGAGAGGAACCGAGAACGTAGGCACCGATTCCATGAGCAGAAGCGCTGAATTGCATAGATCGCTCAGTAGATAACCGTATGTTGAGTATATATTCGTGTCCGTAGTCAGCGTGTAGCGTCGTTATGATTTTGTTTCTTTCATTGCGTGTAGTAACGCACATTTGCATTTGGAGCAATTTTGGAGGAATAAAATCCCGATTTTATTCTCAAGCGTGGGGTGGGTGGGTGTCACGTTTGCTAAGCCCCAGCTATAAAGTCCTATATAAGCAAGCTATAATCTACCTATCTGGAATAGTACCGCGGCGTTGGGTTTGATCTCCAAACACTTTCGCGGGGCGAGTGTTAAACTCTTACGCATTGTTACATGACCGGCCGAAGACCGGAATCTTGAATCGGCAAAGGCGATAGATCTCACCACTTCACTCCTATATGTTAAAGCTTAGTCCTTAGATCAGAGGGAAGCTCGCGTGGTGAGCGGGGCGTGTTCTCATCCCTCCCCACTTTGACAGACAGCAAGAGAGACATTGTCCGCTACGTTTGATTGGATCGGTTCACAGCGATATCTAATCGGAATTGAGAGAGAGGGTGTGATTACAATGCAGGCCGATTTATAACTTTCAGAACTCTAAGAAAAATTTAGTTTCGCCTTGACAGATTGCTGAGCAATAGGGTTACTCCGAGAGGAGGAGAAGGAGTATAGAGAAGTCGAGGAGGATGAGAAGAAATTTGGAGAAAGTCGAGGAGGAAGAGGAGAAGGAGTTGGTAGAAATAGGAGAGAGAAGAATACCACAGATGAGTAGAATACAAGGACAGGTGGAAATCATTCTCACACTGCTAATCTAGTGATTCAATAAGCTATTAAAGGGTCGAGCGGAAGGAGTGTAATTGGAAATTTAAATCATTTGATTCCTGAATTGTTTTTAAATTGTTATTCATTGAATTTCACCCATTTTTGTATATTTAACCATCTAACCGTCGGCATTGCTGACTGTTGGCTCGGAGCTTTACATCTATCTTTCACTAGTTTAATTTCCAACCAAAATCGAGTATGGGTGGGACTTCTATAATAGTCTAAATAAAATACTGGGAGCACCCCACCCCAACCATAACATCCCCCACATATGGCATCACCTGTTGTTTGCGGGGATACACTGAACAAAACAGCTGCAAATATCGTAAGTGGAATAACTGCGGTTTTATGGACAATGCAACACCAATGTCAGGGCGTGGCAATGTCCCGTCTGACAATGAAATGCTCATTTCTCTGTTACAATCAATATTGTAGTATTATAAACAGATATTCTATCTTATCACATCCAGGAACTTTGTTTTGTCAGCGTACTTGAAATTAGGGATTCTATGCAGCATAGCGTCGCAACTATAATAATAATATTTTGTACTGTATAGTGAATGACAATATACGGAACCACGTGTAAAGATAATGGATGACATTTAATTTGCCAAACAGTTGTATCTAATTAATTTATTAAATGCTAGTGAACCTACTCCATTCTCTGTATTAATAACTAAATAAGAACTAATATGTTGTTCAAATGTGAACCGCAATAATGTTATTGACCAGTGTATTCTTATGAACCTACATGTATATTGAAATAAAGTTTGACAAATAATGTTTAAAGCCACAATGACGCCTTTACGTGCCATATATCGAGTATGCCAAATCATCTGAATAATACTGAACCTTGAAAGATATTTGTCTTAAAAATCGTTGATTTCCACAAAAACCAGATAATATCGACATTTCATCAGATTATGAGCCATGCAATTTTTCCTCGAAACTGAGAAATCTTGCCATTTTTTCACGTGTACGAATTAAAATCCGATGTTGATCTTACACACAAGATTTGATGACACGACATAAGTAGCTAACGCCATGCTATGTCAGATTGTCTTCAGCCCAAGTTTGCCCTTCCGTTTATGTTTTAGCGCCCCAGCTGATCACCAATATTCGTATTTGTATAACAAAGCGGGCATGCATCTCTTCATTCCCTCTCGAATCGACTCGTGTGCCACGTATGAATGTCGTTGTTATTAATCACTAATGGAATTTGTCGAATGTATCACATGGCTACTTTTGGCACCATCCGGAAAAAAGATCGGAATAACGAGTAACTTCATTGACTGAATTATGGTGTGGCACATCTTAATTTTAAAATGGCTGTTTTATACGTCGTTTAAACCAAATATCTTGATTATTTCAAAGAACGGTTTATGTCAGACAGCGTTTATTTTTAGCAAAATCATTTCCTTTCTCCCAGACTTTAGTTAGATTGGAAGAATGGTGAAATTGGGGCTTTAAGTAAATTGATCAAAAACGTTAGGACAACACGGTCTGTCAAACTGTATGGCACTATCGATTAGTCTTACAATGTCATTAATTATTACACTATCTGTTTTAATAATTGTCTGTTTCAGATATGGCTCAGTGCAACTATGATGCTACTAGTGGCTTCAAGACGACGGTAGTGGTGGAGAAAGCTCCAGCGGACACCGTTTACCAGATCTCAGCTCTGTCATCAACTAACGCACTAGCTGTTGGCTGCGCGATAGCCCAGGTTGGCACCACTGATCAGTATACCTCCATTTTCACGGTGAACCCCGCTGGAACCACCTTTAATCCAACGCAGTGTGGAGGATCCTTCCAAGTTGTAGATACAAATTCTGACGGTACTCAAGATGTACGTACAAAATCAAATTTTGCAATATTATTTACGTAGTGGACGATGGCAGGTAGTATCCAATCATAGTGATTGCAGTTTCATACCCCCTACCTACCCACCCACCCACCCCCCAAAAAATAAAAATAAAACTAAAAAACCCACTATGTCGGAAGAAATTGAAATTACCCGATGGACAGATTTACTTATGTGATTCAACACAACAAAGTTTTTGCATCTTGGTCTGAACTTAAAAAAACAAAAACAAAAAACAAAATCACAAAAAAACAAAACAAAAATAAAACAAAACTGAACGAATGAAAAGAAAGGAAAAAGCAAGGCAAACACTATCTGACAGCGAAACAAAGGAGTGCAGTTTCAAGTCTGATTCTATCTATGGAATGCTACATATGACTTTTTATCATTTTATAATAGTGTGCAGGTGAACTAAAACTGAAATGGTACGAGTAATATATTGTAAACTCGGTCTCTGTATCAGTCAGTATGGAGTCGACACCATCATGCCAGAGGTTCAGTATCGCTTGTTATTGCAATGGAAACATATTCCTGAAATGCGTACTTGGTTTGACTATATGTTGACCTCTTACATAAATAATCTTAGCCTTGTTTGACGCATTTATTTTTATCCTTTCTTCGTTTTCTTTGTAATAGGAATTATCATAATATAGTCACTAAAATTCCGTTAATCCATAAGTGGTTGTTAGTCTACCTTCCTATATTGTTCTTCATGTTCAAGAACACACTCTGACATTTTGTTCCATTTTATTTCCTTTCTCATATTTTTGTTTTATTGCCTTTTCCTTTTCTTTTGTTTGATAATTGTAAACTCCCCTTGTTTGAAATCCTTAATGAACGGCTTCCGCAACCTTGATTTGGCTTATTGAAAATTAATTATCGGCTAACTTTCGCATACACATATTATACGGAAAATGTGACGTATATACGATTTGAAATCAACTAGTAATCATTGTTCAATCACGACACAGTTTTCAAACATTCTCAATCCTAGTGGGACCCCAAATCAAATGATATTCGAGATATAAAACCTGGTTTTGAATGATGACAAGCCGAATTCACACTTACGGTATCTTGTTTATTTACAGGAAGTTTATTTTACTTTTCTCATCCAAACCACCGATGGCTATGTATTTGATACAGATGTCGTATTTAAATGGAAGTGTACAACAGATGATCACAATAACGCGATTGTGGAAACCTTCACTATTTCGTGAGTAGCTTTTGCTGTTATCGCCTTCTTTCTTAGGAACTATTCTCGTCTAGTGTTTTCCGGTGGTGTTAAATGCCCGAACCAGATTTAGTATAGTACATGGTCCACACTCGGATTTTAGGCAGAATTTTGGCCAGAAGTTAATGTTTGAACTAAGAGGAGATATGAGAAACAGTACCATGGTATACTTTACGGAAAGACGGTCTTTGTTTAATGATGGCCTAGATATATGCTAAACGCATAGAACTGATGTGTATTCATTTAGAGAGGTATACAGTAAGTACATGCAACTATTTTTAGAGATATATACATAAAATTAAGCGAAAACTATGTACTTGTGAAAAATATTTTTCTGTCTTTGTGAGAACTTTCAGAGAGAGAGAGAGAGAGAGAGAGAGAGAGCTCTGTTACCTGTGTTCTTTCTCAAGCGTTTATATTTTTAACAACACACACTTCCTATTGGTAAAATGAAACTAATTTCAGTATAGTCAAATAGTTAAAAAAAACGTTAAAGAAAATTTTGAGCTCTGTAAATGGATATGTAAATTAGTTGCCATGCATGACATGAATAACAATTCGGCCTAAATAAAGGAAATTGGGACACTGTTATATAAAAGACAACAAAAACGAAAACAACAAACAAAACAAAACAAAAACAGACATCTCTCTAAACATCTGCTCTGATACTTTACGTTTCCATGAGAAGGAACGTTGTGCTCATTCTTGCAAAACAATGCTTCATGTAGTGAAATATGTCTGGATTAATATGTCAGATTCTGTTCATATTGTTTTTAAGTATTTTAATATATGTAATTGTAAATAATGTGCTTGGTTTTATTGATAAAATTGTCAAATTCTGTAAATTGAAATTGTAACAATTAATATTCTATCGTTATTCCTATGGGATGAGAAAAGTTATATGTATATAATGAAAGTTGGTGGAATGGAGAACACCCCAAGAAAATGAGGAAAAATCCTCAGGCTATTTGTAAACCTCCATAATATTTCCCTAGGGAAATAAATTCTCACTTTACTTATTATCTTAAATTTAAAACAGTGATTACTTCGGGTGAAAAGAGCCAATATGCAAAGCAAGTTCTCAGTATCTTTAAAATACGAGCAATACCACCAGTGATATCAGTTAATTACTTTATAAACCACTAAAATGATTCCACAACAAAAGGTAAATCGTCATGTAGTTCTTAAAGTAATTTTGTGAAAATAGAAATTACTAATGAAATTATTAAACTTTTACACGAGTATTCATCAAAATATTTCCCAAAAAGACATTATTACAGAACTCTGCTTTGAAAATAAACTACTATACAGTGGTCACTCACTATACTGCTCCTCATTATTACTCAGATTTTAGATTTCATTACACTGGTCAAAAGATGTTTTGTTACTTATGGTAAGCTTCAGTGTATAAAGTTTATTTTTATATTATGTCGAATGAGAACTAATTATTCAGGGCTTGGCATCATTAAATGCCCTGTCTAATGAGACCTAATTACAGCGTGACTTGACATCATTAATTACCCTGTCTAAAATGAGAATTAATTATAGTGTGGCCTTGTGTCCCGTCATCATTATTGAATACAATGATTTTTATTTATTTATCTATGCATATTTGACAAAACATCGTCGGAACATACTTCACTATACGGGAAACTCATATCAATGTCGCTGTATGTATGTATGTATGTATGTATGTATGTATGTATGTATGTATCTATGTATGTATGTATTGAGAGAGACAGACAGACAGACAGAGAGTAATCATCGAAACAAACGTTGCAAAATCTTGATATTGAGAACCCTGTAACGATGTAACTCAGCTAACGGATAGAATGAAAACCACATAATAAAAGCATACCTTGAAGGACAACGTAACGTTAGGCAATAAGAATATATTCACCTAACGGAAATATGGAAGCTGACCGGAACAAATGGTAATTACGAATACTTTCTCAGTTTCAGAAACTCGCATTTTTGAACCGTTTGAGGCATCTATATTGTTTAGTACTCATGCAGCTTAAAGACATAATTAGTGTTCAAGCAAATCTCTGTGCTTGTATTTATGTACAAATGGACCGCCTTGAAGATTTCCTCGTTGACCTCGACCGATTGCAAGAGACTGATGGGTAACCCTTTGCAATTGGTGCAGTTAACAAGGAGATGTTCATGGTGGTCCATAAGAACATAGTTACAATAAAAAGATTTGCTTGATCACAACTTTTGTCTTCACTTTAAGCTGTTATTTCTGCGGTATTTAATTTGTTATAATAGATATATACCACCCGAGCCGAAGTTAGAAGTGTTATTAAGAAAAGAGCTTGAAATAAAGCTAACGATTTTATATCTCTTGTTCGACTTTATTCACTTTCCACGATGACGTCTCTAAAATAATACATATACTGTTTAACCCAAATATTCAGATTACGTAGCAATCATGCAGTCATCTAACCCTGTTCTGGAAAAATAAAGCTGTGTTTATCTTCTGAGAGAATTATATTATATTATAGGTGCATTAATGAAGAACAGTTTTTCAAATTGCTCTCACAAGGAACCTAGTGATAATCTTACGTGAATCAGTAAAGATGTAGTCAGTGCATTCGTCAATCTAAATTATATATATATATATATATATATATATATATATATATATATATATATATATATATAATCTTCAAAACAAAATCTGTCTTTGTTGCTCAAACAGTAATAAAAAACAGTTTCTCAAATTGTTTCCAGAAAGAACTCAGTGAAACAATTATATAAAGGATTAACAGTGCAGCTGTCAAACTCGAATGTGCAAGCTCATGCAGGGTTTTCAGAAGGAACAGGAATAAAGCAAAATATATTAAAGTACTTCCTGACAAAGTTCTGTATAAACTTACCCACAAGCAGAAACTATTCTTTAAGAAAACACAGTTCTGTAAAGCTATAACACCCACGATATGTTTTGAGAGAGCAGTAATGGTGAAGAGTACAATTAAATTGTTTATGGAAGAACTCAGTGAAAACAGTCATATAAAGCATTAACAATTGCCATTATTAAGCTCAATTTTATCGCCATAACTTTATGTAATTTCTGAGGGAATAGCAATACTAAACAGTATTTCAGTTATTTCTCTGAAGGAACCCAGTGTGAATTTCATGTAAAGCAGTATCTAAACCAACTCAGGAATAACGTTCTATACGTTTATGAGGGAAATAAAAATAATTTCTCAAATTCTTCGCTAAAAATTGAGGAAATCAGCTATACTGGATCTAAACTTCTATATTTTCTAATGCTAATGAAGTACAGTTGTTCAAATTGAGGGAATTCAGTTAAGCAATAAACGTAAAGCAACAGCCATTCAGTCATCTATTCATATCTGGAAAAACGTCCTTTTCTTGAGGGAATATTTTGGAAGAACAGTTCCTAAACTTGTTTCTTGCGAGAAACTGATGAAACTCGAATATAAAGTAATACCAACAAAGTCAAAACATGCATAAAACTAAATGTTGCCTGCCCCTCCCCCCCAAAAAAAGTAAAGTACTGCAGGTTTCTTGAGAGAACAGTCATAGAAAGCAGAACATTAACTAGTTTCTTGACGAACCTCTGTACTCTGGAACCTATTCTAATAGCAGGAGTCTTGCCTCAGCAAACTCAGTGCTGCAAACAACCTAGCCAATATATTTTCTGAGTGAACATGTTAATAAAAAACAAATATCAAAGTACTATTTGAGGGAACCCTACACTGTTATGAAAGTACTCAACGAAAATTCCTATAAATATAAACTACTAATTCAATCATACAAAGAATCCAAATCAGGGGGTAGTGTGAAAACAACACCCGAAGGTGACGAAACGACGAATTCACAAGATTATCTAAGTTTTTAAAATTTCTTATATACATCTGCGAAGTATAATATCTCATCTGGCATGTAAAATATCTTCTCAGTGTTGATGTTTAGCATTTGCTTTTTACAGTTCCTTCACGGTAGACAATTTGGAACTGAAATCTAGACTTGCGCTTGAGGTCTATGACTCCACAGATGCACAGAAAACGTCTGGCAGTGAATTGACGCTTGGCGGCTCTTACTACTTAAAACTGAAGCACACTTATGCCAACTCTCGTTAGTCTCTCTCTCTCTCTCTCTCTCTCTCTCTCTCTCTCTCTCTCTCTCTCTCTCATAGTCTGTTATAATAAATAAATAAATGCGTCAATAATGTATTAGGTAAGAAACATTTTTTGACGCGTTACACATAAATAACTATATTGCTCAGTAAAATTGCTCAAAGTTTATCTACAACACGAACACATTATGCTTCACGTTGTATGTTCCATTGTTTAGCTTGTTTAATTTATACTTTATTTCTTTAGATGTTATTTAAACTGAGACGAGAAATCGAACACTATTACATGATTTTCAGTTTAATTGTGAAGTATTTCTTTCTTCCATAGAAAACAAACAAGTGGGAATATACGTAAACAGATTGGTCTTTTATGAGGGGGTTGATTCAACAACTACACCAAACGTCGTGGCCATCGACAACGGGTAACATACATTTTGTCTATAATATAAATATTTTCATCGTGAACTCCTTATTAACGGGAACACTCTATAACATTTACTTATTTCCTATTTCCTAACATTTTAAACAAGCTTCTTTGCCGTATTTAACGAGTCGTTGATGATGTTCCGACCCATTCAGAAGAGCTGAAAAAAAGATCAGCGCAGATGATGTCATGATTTTGGAGTTTGAAAAATCAAGATAAGTACTTTGATTTGTTTTTCAGTTGTGTTAATCAACAGGAAATCCCAGGAAATATGTAGACCACAAATACGAATGAAGCACAGTTTAACGTTTTCTCTGCTGCTTTTTACTGAATCGACCGTAATATATTATTTTCTCAAGGTGACTCGGCTTATCCATCAAACTTTCTACCTTACAGATGTAAACAAACGGTGCCGGCATACGGACTAGCCCAAAACTTTTTAAAGGATGCCGGCAGCTCTCTTCCAACAGGTGGCGGCGTCGCTGCAGGAGGCGCTGACGGTGTTTATGTGATCAAGAGTGGCACGTTCCAAACAGCATTGTGGATGAAGTCAACGGGGATAAGTACAAATCTGAAAGTAGAAGCTATGATCATGCAGTGCTTGTACGCTGACCAAACTAAATGCGATGACCCACAGGTGTGTGTGTGTGTGTGTGTATATATATATATATATATATATATATATATATATATATATATATATATATATATATATATATATATATATATATAAAAGATTGTAAAGCTAAAGGTGATATTTTGTAATTTATAGATCGTGCAAGAAGTGCTATGCTAGTATCACTTCCGTTTAAATATTTTCAGAAAATCGTGGTTTTTGAATGTTTCTTTCAATCCGCAATTGCAGGGGTAAACTGAAAATTTGGAAAACGTAATAGCTTTTCAGTAAACTAAGACAGGTATCCTAAAAGCGTAGAGATTTCTTTGCAGACCTATGTTTGTAGTGCTGGACGACGACGAAGGAGGAGTGCTGAAGACACTGGCCTTCAAAATCTCACCCATGTGAGCACCCGTTTCACCATCTCCTTGTTTGGAGGAAGCGCTGACCAGGTTTCAGGTGCGTAGATCCAGTGATCTTTGCATAAGGCAATGATAACAGTTCGAGCAATCCAGGCAATAGTTACGGTTGCACACTGAGTGCAATAAGTAGAATTACGTTTTGAAAATGACGATCGTTGAGTGAATAGTTCAAAACACTTGATGCTACATTTTTGGTATATCCACTTTTCGGCGAACAAAAAGGAAAGTTTCTTTTACATATGAATTCTTCGCGTACATATCGTGTATAATTCCAAGCTTTGACGGGATCTCTCGTAATGCTAAAGAGCCATCCATCTACTCCATAATTAAGCAAAATTGTACAACGTTTTATACCACTCATACCTGTAATTTAGCTTGTTATCATAAAGTTATGTTATCAATAAATCATAGGATTTGTAAATATTTACGTTGGCCTATGAAGGGAAACAATTTTATCCAAGATATTAAACAACTAATAATCCTTAATATAAATAATTATTAATTAGCAAGCACCAATCACAAGTGTCGTGTTTGTGACCCTATCGTTGAAACAGCCATCTTTGTGTTTCTTTCATGACCTTATTTAAACGCGAGAAAATGCAAAATATATTTACCGTCTGAACTCGATCATAAGTCGAGTGTAAGTGCAAAGTGCAGAGATACGATTCTACCGTTGCATAATGCACTGGTATATCTGGGTCTATGCATTTTATTAGGATTAATAATTAGCGCAAACAATATATACTTTGAACTACCGGCGCTTTGTGCGACCGTAAGTCTATGATATCTTCCGTTAAATTCGACTTAGTGACTAGTAAAGGCGTTATGTAAATATGAGAGGACCTTCTGCAAATGACCATTCTCTATACATGCATACACTGTGTAAAGCTGGGTAGTTTAGTTGTTGCATTTAACCTTTCTCGCCTTTGTTTTCATTCACTGAATCCCGCCCGTAAAAATGTTTATTCGTTCGGTTTCATGACAAAAGCAAACTTTGTCTGAACAATCAACAATTAAAATTACGAAAGTTTTCAAATATCTTTCCAAATAAATCCATTTACAGGCAACAATGACGTTAAGGGTACAATGGACACCTGCTATCAGATGTACACCTTTTGGATCGTGGTCCTGGTCTTCGGGATCCTGATGCTGCTGTGTCTCATATTCGCCGTCTACCTCTCTTTCCGGCTCCGCCGCGAAAAAGAGTCCCGCAGAAAGACCGAAGAGAAATATGGTGTCATTAACCCCTCCTTCTGAAAAGTTTGTTCCATAGCTTTTGCTGGAAAGAAGAGCCTTCCGACATTTAATGATATTATGGATCAAATTTTGGTCGAATTTGAGCTTGAATAAAGATACATAAGTAAATAAGTATGAATACATATATTAAATTTTCTTTACAAAATTGATTTTTATTTTGGAGTAAAGATGAAAATTATAAATAGAAAAACAGGTTATACGAAGAAAATTCTTATCGCCATTTTGAAAGCAACACCATCAAAGTAGATTTGACAGTAGAGTCATTTTTAAAGCTGATTGTTTTGTATTTGCACAAATTTGTTGCATATATTTGATGTTATGTCACATCATTTTAGAACTTTTAAAGAAGAAAGCCATCTTTATTGTTCTTAAATAATTTAATGAGCATAAGATAACGACTTTCTTCGAAGTCAAAACATAATTTATTCGTTTTTATTCATAAAGACTCAAATTAAGTTTTCCACTTGTAGAAGATAAAAGCCGTAGCGAAAACAAGAATACATGATTGAAATACTCTCTTTCATTCATATACTGAACGAAACGTTTATGTAATTATATAAGATTTCTTCTTTTGAGTTAATTAACTCTGAGGTAAGATATAATAAACAAAAGGGGTTTATCACTTTTTGTAAAGTATAAAATAGATTCAATTTTTCTCCTCTAAACAACAGAATGGATAAATTGTGGATAGATCTGTAGTGTTATCGCTGGAGAAACATGTAGAGTGCCATGAAAAGCATTCACACGGTCACTATAAATGCATGATTATTTTGAATAAGCTGATCATACGAATTCCAAAGGACCTCTAGAATCAGTACGCTATACCCGAAATTCGTACTTATATTAAACGAATCCCGAAACGTGGGCGAGATTTAACAATAGTTTTGATACAACATATGTCAAGACCGATAATTTTAACTCTATTTTATAGTTGTCTCCTTATCGTTTGAACTACTGGTTGATAAGAAATCTTTACTGTAATGCGACTTCCCTTTATTATCTGTCAGCTACTGGCACTTGTTCAGTTTTTGTCATATAGAAAACGAAATAGTAAACAGTGACTAAAATATAAACTAGTACGTACTCTTATAGATTTAATTCATTTCCTTGGCACAAAAGAGTAAAAGGAATTAAAAATTAATTAACTTTCATAGCTTTGTAACCAAATAGATTGAATATACCGACACTATGCATCTCTCAAGACAAATTGTCGGAAGCAATATATTTTTGTTTTGTGTAAATTGAAGTTTCGTAGCTACAGTGTTCGTATTAAATGTGTAAAAATCATTATATTTTAGATGACAGACATAACAATTATGTTAATGTTAAGCTAGAGTGCGTTTAAATATTTCGTAGCTGAGCTTTTTCATACAATTATATCTGAGATCGGTTAAGAATTTCCGGGCAAGCCGAAATTCGAGTCAGTTCTCGAGTTAATTTTTGCAGATTGTAAGTCTTAATACAAATTAGCTAACAAATCTGAGAGGATAAAGAAAGTCTTTTCGAGCATACATAAAAAATCAACTTGATCTCACTTGTTTAAAGTTAATATAAATTTCACTCTTATCAAATTTGAAAGATAAAATTATATCCAAAAGATCAATATTAATTATTAATGCTTGAATAACAGTTTCCACTATGTGTAATGGAATCTAAGACAATAATGTGGATATATCTGCATCCAAGTTTCCTATACCCAATATTAAAAATTTTATTAGGGGATCTCCGTTTCATAGCCAGCGAATCTCAGCAAATTTCCCACCATTCTGAAGAGAAGCAAGTGCCTTTTTGTTTATCAGACCGGAAAAGTCAATAATAAAGTGCTAATGTCATGCGAAACTGACATCGTTAAGATAAAGAATCAGACTGTAACACACTATTTGAAAGCTTCTTTTGTCAAAGGGATATTGTAGTTTATGTCTCTACTTGTAAGACACGATATCGTGATTTATGTTCGTTGTTATGGATGATTTTTGTGGTTGAAATTGTTGACCATTTGAACGATTTACTATCAAATACATTTTTATAGATGAAAATGTAAAATTACATATATTGCACATAGTGAAATTTTAAAATACATTTGAACATCAGATTTGATTAATGTTTAGTTCATATATACATACATACATACATACATACATACATACATACATGAGAAAGAAGGAACATCCAATTCATACACAGATATGTGCATTTATACTGACATGTAGAAGTTATCTCAAATGTTATGGTTCAAATTACTTTAACAAACAGTTACACTTTTTCAGTAAGGAATAATGAACAAAAGTTTTCCTACGGTACTGGTGATAATTGTTTTTTGTTGTTTATATAATACCAGTATCTTTATTATGCTTACGTTCATTTTGTATTGTTACATGTACAAACGTTCTTCACAGTATGCCTTGATTTAAGTCATATTTACACCACGCTTCTTTCAAAATGTTTTCAAGGATCATATTCATATTTTATTCAATAATTGTTGGGAACTTAATATTTTCTTACCCTCCTTGAAACATTGTATATCCTTTTCTGCAAGCACATAGGACTTTTAATGCTGTAATGTTCTTTAGTATTTAATATTCAAAAAACAATATAGATCAAAAACTCTTTAAATCTTGAAATTCATATTGAAGAAGAGGGCATATATTTAAATTTGAGAAGTTAGTTTATCATTTAGGCTAATTTGTGAATATTACAGATATTATCCCGAAACTGTTTTCTTTGTATTCGTGACACGGTTGATAAAGTTCAACCATAAAATGTTAAATGCCACTACCTTCGTCAATATATTTTACATACTATAATATTCTTATGTGTGGAATTCCATGACTTGATTTCAAGTCTTACATTAGTCTCAAGAAAAAACAAAGAAAATAATTCCACCGATTCGGACTGACGGTAACATTTGACTATTTGCTGAAGTAAGACATACATTCTTGTATGCAATTATGTTTCTATGTAACTATCGAAAATAAATAAACTGCACTGAATATTTGTTTTGGGTTGTTGTAGAAACCATCGGCGATTTGAAGGTTTTATTGTATCGAAGCTGATAAAGTAAACATTGCCCATGTGCAGACCACTTTACCAAAGTGGAATGATGAGATGTAAATCGAACTCACACACTTCTGGTTACGAATCCAACAGATTAATCAATGTGTCATTGCTGCATCGATAATCATCTCCTATTGTATGAGAGTTAGTTGCAACTGTTCATGAATATTTAAGCGAAAAATGTACGCGCTATATGGCAAACATTATGGTCAAATACAGCAGTCGTTTTGTAACAGCAACTGTCAACATAAAGTTTGCTTAATGTTCTATACCTGGTAAGAACATTTATTTTTCTTCAAATACTGATTTCCAGGCTATTGTATATTTCATTCTGGGGGTTTGTACATTTTCTAGTAGGGTTGTATCTCTACCTTTGCTTAGTACTATAACAGCTGAAAGGAGAATTTGGTGTGGATTGTCACACAAGCATTGTTGAGTAGATTGTACAGCTAAAGATAACATATGATTGATTGCTACCTAAGGCTTACTTGTCATGACGGACATGGAACTGTAGGTGTAGACTAGCCATTTAACTGAGCAATAAGTATATGATTACTCTTTCTAATCTGGTAATACCCGTTTTTGACTTTTCGTGCTGTGTTTAAGACCGTTTGTGATAGATATATATAAAAATGATGACAACAGAAACAGTTTTGAAACTAAAAAGTTGGAAATTGTACAATTTAAATGTGTGTACAGTTTATATGTCACAGTTCGTTCAGATAATTAGACTCAGAAGGCTTTGAAATTTTTGTACAGCTTCACCTTGACTTGATTCTGTCATTCTGTCTCTCCGTCTCGAGCCTCTTTGGGGCAAGATTGTGCTAGAAAACTCCCACTCAAATGGACACATTTTGGCAGGTATTTTCATATGTATATATAGATCTTGACACCATTACAGCAGTTTGTAAAGTTTGCAAATTTTTAAAAAGTATTTCAACACGATTAAGCAAAAAAAAGACTTCAGGACGAGAAGACGAATTAAATCGGGGTTTGCATATTCGTAAAATATATTTTTGATCTGATTCAATTTTCGTGTTATTATATACGTTTGTACTTCAATATGTTTAGTGGTGGCATTCGTGTTTTATACACTAGGAGCTTGTTATGAATGTCATTAACTTTCCCAAACGTTTTTCAATTATATGACAAGTCAATTTGCCGAAAACACGGTTATTTATTTATTTATTTATTTATTTATTTATTTATTATTTGCCTCACATGTTTTTATCACCAATGGACTTTGTTTTTACCATTACGACAACGCGCTATACTCAATAGATAAGCGGGGTGGTCCGTCAGGAATGGTGCATTTTAATTTTGACGATGTCAGATGTTTTATGTTCATCCCGATTCCAAAAAAGCACTGGGACAGTATATCAGGCAGAGTAAAGCATGTCATAATGGACGCCAGATTTCTGCTGGATAGGAAATGTGATGTATACCAACAAATTCATATCAACTATTTCCAGCGTAATTATATTTGTAATTTATATTTGTGTTAATCGGTGGACACCACATCGTCACGGACAAAACTCTTAATTCCTTTGATATCCGCTGAAAATACGTTATACTGTTTTACACCACTTAGGTACCTTCTACCCTGAAGTTCTTTCATGTTGATGAATGGTATTACATTCGACCAGTAGCCTAGTTCGGACGTTATACAACATTTTGCGAAGGG
The DNA here is from genome assembly GCA_016617855.1 of Megalonaias nervosa. NCBI lineage: Eukaryota > Metazoa > Mollusca > Bivalvia > Unionida > Unionidae > Megalonaias > Megalonaias nervosa. The sequence continues at coordinate 12,407 of JAECUM010017569.1, read as the reverse complement.
GAGTCCAAACTAACCATGGTCCGACATTTGCAATTTTGTTGAAAATTTTGAAATTATATTGAACCTTACTTTGATAGCGTCTGCAAACCAATTAGTCCACGTATAATCGGGTTGTTACCGTTTGGTCTTTGTACAAATTTCGCTTAGAAAATAACTATCTGGATGCATTTTCATTTAAGACTTTTTGCAAAAATTCGAAACAACACCTCTGTATACTATGCACTGAAAAACTGCAATAATATTCAAGGTGAAATATTCTTCAGAAGCCTTCTCTCTCTCTCTCTCTCTCTCTCTCTCTCTCTCTCTCTCTCTCATTTAACTTTATGAACTCGAATCTTGATGGGCATTTTGCTTTAGTAATCCCAAATGCTAGCTCATGTTTCCAATGATGAATATACTGACTGCTATTGTATAATTTTCACCAAAATAAAGGCTGGATTGATCTTGAGGATGAAGATAGAATATGGTATTCGTACTTCGCTATCAATACGTTTCTTCTCTTTAGTTCATGACCTTGGTCTCTTCCTCCATTTAAAATATAAATCTGCAAAACAGGCCAAAAGTAGTTTGAGCATTTCAAATTTACAAATTCATTTTGCAAGAACGTATCTTTCATTCTGAATAGAATAACGCGAAAATTAGTACAATTGTGAATTACAGGGCAGCTAAATGCAATGAAATATGGCATCAAACAGAGATGTATTTGCACAAAGAATGTTTCAAGTCCAATTACCATCGAATGTTCTCTCTCTCTCTCTCTCTCTCTCTCTCTCTCTCTCTCTCTCTCTCCACTAGTATGTCCGATATCGCCGGTTTTCAGATCGCATTCATGCTCTGGAAAATACTTTGCAGTATTTTGTTTGTCGACAAAACGCGAGTTTATTTTAGAATTTGTACGCATTGGAACATTAAAAACCTCCACAAAACATTATCCGGTAAGTAATATTCCACGCAGAATGTTTAAATATAATAATATAAAGAGAGTAATAAAATGCTCTACATGAAACTGAACACACACACACACACACACACACACACACACACACACACACACGATAGTCCATTTGGAGGTAATGTACATTCATTAACATTTTATAGAATTCTCTCCCAGATCATTAGCTTCAGGGGCCTCAAGTGGCCGTGTGGTCTAAGGCGCTCGCCTTTACAGGTCGTCGACATATCATTTCTGTGTGTATAGGTTCGAGTTTCAGGCTCTGCCACAGCTGTATATTTGAGAAAGCTAGTCAGTAGCTCTCGGTCGGTAGGTGGTTCCCGGGATTTGTACGGGTTCTTATTCCAGTAAATATTTTGACCGCCATATTTCGCCTATCGTGTGCTGAAATATGGCGTTAAACTTAAACAACAAAATTATTACCTTCACAGTGCAGAAGACTTTTATTTAAACTCCAATCGTAAACGATTCAAAATCATGCTGAAACATGTTTGTTACAAAGCTGCACGATTTTCAGCCGTTAAATCAACTTTCTTTGTTTAATCTTCTAGCCTTATGTTCAGAAATTGAAATCCATGAAATGCAAATCTTTTTACTGCTTTTCCTACTTTATGTTTCTTTCCTTCGGCTACTACACAATACGTATATTTCCATTTCGTCTCGTCTGAATGTTTGTATGTATGTATGTACGTACGTACGTACGCACACATGTATGTATGTATGTATATAAGAATGTATGTACGTATGTTATGTGTTTGTGTGTGTATGTTTATCTCAGTCTTTCGAAAACACACAGTTGTTTCATCTCCATCTCACTGAAAAAACAACAGATTAATGCGACGTCAACACATAATGTTTTCTTTGTCAAGTGATACTAGTTTTGTTCGCCTTGGAACATCTGAAATAAACTGTCAGAATCTTCGTTCCTCGAGTTAATCCATGGAGAGTGAGAGAAGGCAAAAATTTGAGCTAAATGAAACAGACTCTCTTCGAAGTTTGGTCTGCCAACCTTTTCCTTAAAGGAAAATAATTTAGTCACAATCGTATTCCCTTTATGGAAGTGCTACAATATATCACTACTACTACTACGTTTTAAAAAAAAATAATTGTCATAATGGCAAATCACAGTCTTTATAAACTGCAATGGATCATGAAGGAAAAACCATATATATGAAAGAAACATCAACGTGCAACAGTGAAAACTGTTGTCAAACCATTTCGATCAAATTCAGTATCAACCGGTTCATTTTCCAAGGGCGTATGTTATCACTATGATTTCACTCTCAGTGCCTCTATCAAATTCTAGCTGTTAGTAGTGACAGTTGGCCAGAACATTAATTCCAACATTCTGGATATTTGATACCAGAGACTGTCAACAGGTTCGGTCTTGTTGTTTATCTTCCCATGTCTAACTGAGCCTGGACCAGTTTGTGCCCTGGAATAAGGCACAAATGTTAAATTAATTAAAATCTCTTATCTCAAACCCTTACTAAAACAAGAACAGAGTGGGAGAGCAGGCAGTTATATAGCTGGGCTTGGTACTGTAAGCAACACTGGTTTTGGTTTTAGCTTTATTTTACATAAAAGTTGTAGGACCCTTACTTGGTGTTTGTGTGTCCTTTGAACTCGAATTTTAACAGCGTACAGCAATAAAAATGACATGATGAAACAAGGACAAAAGACACATTAACCTAATTATTTTACAGAATTTAAATGCGTTTTAAATGCATAGTTTCTATATATATCTACCAGCAAAAATTACATACATAGACAAATACGCATATGGTGATAATTAAGTGTTTTATTCATATTCGGTGGAAAGAAATGCCGAGATGTATTCATACTTTATATGAAACGAGTTTCTCCCCTGACATAGAATAAACACGAATGTGGTTTTGAGTTTATTACAAAATGCTGTCTTTTAAGGTTTTCAAATATTTATCTATATACAGTGTGATGACGTTGACTATTGTTTTCAGCAAAAAGGCATCCGTAGTAGAACGTTTTAGCAAGAAGCTAATAGTAGAATGTGGAAATAACTAGACAATGAACACATAGTTTACAAGAGTTAATTAACACTTGTAATAAAATATATCATCGATTTATAGATAATGGAGGCAATAAGAAAGGAAAACAGATAAACAATACGGATTAGTTTGTTTGATACGTAAAACTGGTAGTTTTGGAACTGCTAAATTCAAAATTGAACAGCTAGTTTGGATTTTGAGACATAAATAAGTTTTTAAGAGCCAGTGGAACATTCCAAATGTTATAAAAGTGAGTTTTGCCATTTAATAAAGTAAGGTTAAGAGTCCATATTGTGTATAAAGTAGAAGTTTTAGATGGTGAAGAAATTAAGTGAACATTTGATGAAGATGAATTATCTCTGTGTACTAAGCCGGAAGCCTCATTCAGGATTTAAAGGTTTTTAAAGATTAAAATTAAAAATGGAAAATTATTTAGTTAAATGAGAAGGATTTAAAGATTCTTTAACATTTGGACGCTATCAGAAAATATAAATGTGAGACAGCAAACAAAAACACAATAAAATTGGAAAATTCAAAACTAGAATTCTGAAAAACAAAAATATATGAACCTGGACAAAATAGTATTATAAAAAAATGGTTGTGAAGTAAATGGCTTTACCATTGCATAGAAAAATTCATAATCGGAAAAGAGCAAATTATCACTTCCTTTAAGTTTGGTAGGAGACGTAAACTTAAAATGCAATTATTAGTAGCATACAGAGTAACAGACTTCTTTTAGGGAAATAAACGAGTACGGATTGGATGGAGAAAGTACGTGTGATCTTTTAGATTTGATTCGTATAAACGTTTACCAGATAGGGCTGAATCTAAAATGTCCACTCATTATGTAAAAATGACGGTAATAGTTTTTTAATAATTATTCTTTTGAATCTATTATAAATATACTAGCAGAAAACTCATACAGACCAACAAAACACACTTTAAACTACCCGCATTAATTTAATAAATGTCTAATTTGGAAGTTAAATCCAATATAATATTAAAGTTTATCAGCTAGTTGAAGAGAACAGCCAAAGATCAAAACAAAAAAAGAAATTGTACTAAACGATGCTTAAAAGTTGATTTCATCTTCAAACACCTGTGCAGTTAATAAGTTTTAAACATGCGGAAGAGAAATTCTCATAAAAAGATCAATATAGTTTTAAAATAGTTTTATGGATCAATCTTGTGACAAACAAAACTAATGGATTACGATTATTTCACAAAATTATAAAGGAATTTTCCAACCTTGTTTTAGTACTAGTAGTATGGTGACAACGTTTGTAAGAAAAGACATCCAGCCATATAAGGGATCATTTGAAAGGTTTAAAATGATTAAACTACCCAAGATTCAACATTTTATTTTAATTTAATCGGATCTAGAATTAGCGAAGATAATTACAAAAATATGTTAAAAGTGTTATGGAGCATATCTATTTAAAAATATTTAGGATATCTTTATTATTACTACGTTAAGAAAAGATACACCCATTCTGTGCTATAAATAAGAGCAGCATGCATATCCAACTGAAAATTAGATTATTATGTTAGTATACCAGGACTAGCACAGGATGCTAATCTAAATATATATATGGTTTTGAATCCGATTTATCAACAGATTACGACATGTTTCTGAAGATTTATTTAACAATAAGGTTAGGAATAAGCATGCTTTCAATTAGATATGCTAAAGCAAAATCGTGAGTTTTACTCAAATGGCAAAGCGTGAGTTAAGAGAACAAGTCTCATGTTAATGATGAAAAATAATCTATGATGGATAATTTAACAAATCTCTTCCAAGAGCTTATATGTGTTATTAGGAACAATCTATATGTCCGGCAATGTGCCAATCAATGCATGTAAATAACTTATCGTGGGTACATAAGCGGCAAATAAACACATTCAGGAAAATATAATGCATTGAAAAGATGATAATGAATTCAGTGTCATTTTAGAATTTGAACTTTGTGATTTTTTTGAAGACTTTTTAACAGCACCCGAAAATATAATCTCAAATTTGTCTAAATTAAAAGTTACATTGATAGATAAAAGAAAGGAGCAAAAAACTTAATTTCATAAGGTAGATAACTTATTATGAAAACTCAAAAAAAAAAATGATATTCACTACAGAAATGTAAAAGCATATATTCAGTTTTGTATAAAACAAAAAGATGCATCGAGTTATATTAAATGATCAAATTCGTATAGTAATATAATGAATTAAATACCAGAGTGAGACTAAATCTAAAAGTAAATTTCAGAAAGATTTCTTTAAGCTAATGAATAATGCAGTTTTAGGGAACAAATGGACACTCTTAGAATGAGAACTAATGTAAGAATATTCATGGAAGAAAAATATTTTAAGCAACAAAATATATTTTCTTCAGGGAATAACTAAAACAGACGAAGATAAGGCATTAGCAAGTATAAAGCATTAGGAAGTATAAGAATAAAAGTAATAAACCTAACAAAGTTTTTTTTTAGGTAGCTTCACAGTAATTATGGTATTCAAATGGTTGATGTATGACTTGTAATACAATAGGCAGTGTCAACTTGAAACTACAAAACAGATAACATATTTACATAAGATACAAGGACTTTTCAAAGATTAAAGAAATGGTATACAAATACAGAAATTTTGTTGATTAAGAAGTAAACTATATTCCCTTAGAACAGATGGAAAATAAAGGAAAGTATTACAGCTGAAAAGAGATATATTTAAAACGAAATTAAATAACAAGTAATAATAAAGTGAAACTAAGTTTGTGTGTACTTTTTCCATAATTGCTCACACTACATATTATCATATGTTGAAGATAATTTGAGTACATGTTTTTAATTTATGAGCAAAACTAATTCTTATACACCATTCAAGAGCTCTACTTTTCTTTACAAACAAAAGAAATGTATGTCATAAATGAATATTTGACAGAGCCCTTTTATTTGAAAATAAAGACATTTATCCCTGATATATTGACAGCGATATAGTAGGTTATGATTTTTATTTTATTTTAACATGAACTGTTCCTAGATCATAAAGGTAAAATATTTTGCTTTAAACGAATTAATAGTTGTATAGCATTTGTAGTGCTTTATTTCATCTGTATAAAGTTAGCTACTAGTTTAGCTTATAGCCCATAACTAAGTTCTTCAAACTTGTTTAATATATTTATTTCCCTATTAGCATTACTATTTCTTCGTGTTGCCAGATCCATATATCACACTTTCGTCATCAATTAATCTATTTTGTTTTGCATATTAGACAATTTTAAAATATCATATCGGAAACCAAGTTGCCAGCTGATATTTTATTCATTTACTATTATTGTAAAATTTCAAATGCCAACGAAAACATTTTAGCTTGTGATGGGGTGGGATTTTTATGCATCGGATCCAAAATGATTATACATCTTGCGTGTAATATTTACTATTTCGGTTTATATGCATGTGTATACTTTACTGAACATGAGCTAATTTGCTTCTGGTTCCGCGTAATCTAGTATCATGTGCGTTTCTTAGAGACAATGGTAAACAACGATTATCATCATAAGCATTATTCACGTTGATTTAAAAATTCCAGAAAGCATAAACATTATTCACGGTGATATTACAAATTCCAAAATCAGCATAAACATTATTAATGGTGATATTACAAATTCCAGTGTCAGCACAAACATTATTCATGGTACTACTACAAATTCCAATGTCAGCATAAACATTATTCACGGTGATATTTACAAAATTCAAATGTCAGCCTAAACATTATTAACGGTGATATTACAAATTCCAATGTGTTTTGTCGTTCATTGCAGAAATATTTCTTCACTTTATTAAACTATTACATCATATGTATAAATACGTTTGGTAATCCTTCTAGAGTAATAATTATTTATGTATTATTGTTATTTATTGTTGAATTTCAATACCTTCATTCCCAGTCTTTGAGTCGTTCTTACATGCCATCAATAATCATTTTATATTCATTCTTGGTGGATCAAATTTGAAATTTGTTAAGATTGTACCAGTAGGTATATAAATATGTATCTGTCTGGTAACGTTATCGTAAAGAAGGAAGTCCATTTCAACATTTTCATTAATAGTGTGTTTATATCCAAAGTACCGTACTGAACCTAAGAATGTACCCATAATCCTACTGAGGAATGTTTATCAACTTCAGGATTACCTTTTCTGTTGCTGTTATATCTTTTTCTCAAAATCATTAATACTGTTTCTTATTCGTTTCACTATTTGATCTAATTTTCTAATAAATACTCTTTTCCAACTGGTTTTCCTATCTGTCTAAATCGATAACCTTTTCCCTTTAAGCACGATGAGACAGCCCTAAGATCGAGAAGTGATGTTTCTATACTTAATATCAAAGCGTTAATTTATAGACTTTTCCTAAAACGGATTACTTTAATATAATAATTTTGAGTTCTAATATTAAATCTCTTTAAGGTATCTATTTGTAAATGCTCATTATTTCCAGCGACTTATATAAGTGGAAAAAAAACATTATTGATGTTCGTTAGAATAATTGTCGTTATTTATTTTATGTCAGGCCGTGGCTTACTGTATTTTCTGAGAGACATTATCTTCATATTTCAATCGAGTTAAAAATTATCATCATTTTCAGGCTCCGTTAATATACACATATAACATTATAACTATGAAATTCAAAGTTAATGTTAGACGTTTACATTGCTGAGTGGTAAATATGGCCGCCTCACGTTAACGATAACTCAAGTTGAAATCTAACAAGACGGGAATTGCTGTTTTTTTATGTGTATCTTACTGTATGCTATTATGTTTTATTGCTTTAAATTGGGGGTGGGGAGAATTATATCATTGTTAATATTTTCTGTGCTAACAATCACAATACACAACAGAACTGCTAACATCGCACGGAATCCAGTAGGAAATCTGGTTCTCTAACCTGTTGCACTGTATATCTTGTAGCCAATACGTTTGAGCATAAAATAAGAATAAAATTTGCTTGCTACAAGTGAATAACGGATATACTTCATTTCGTGGGTGGCAAGCTTAAACATTTTCACTCGTGGTATCGCCATCTCGAATATATTTTTCGAGTTTTTCAACCACTCGATGATATATCCATTATTCAGTTGTTTAAAGCATATATATATATATATATATATATATATATATATATATATATATACATATATGTAATAACTAATATATAACTATATATATATATATATATATATAATCATCACTTTAAATATTATAATAAGCAACATTAAAATTTATTCTCCGTAACTAAATTAACAATTTACGATTTCTGTTTTCAGTAGGATTTGTAAATAAATTCTATCTTAAACTGATGTAATGTCTTTTCTTCAGTTGAGCAATATGTCCATATTTATGTATCCCTTACTTTAGACCCTTTTGATTATCAAACCAAATTTCTCATGAGCTATACGAGATATCGCTAATTACAATACCCGTACTGTTTCCAATATTGTAATTCATTATACAACCACGTTATAGCGTCGTTATGTTGTAAAACTTTACTACGTACTATCCTTTCCTTAAAATCATTATTAATACTGAAGTAATACCAAACACAGTGAAAGTCATAGGAATAATAAATACTGTTGTTATTGAAGCAAGATATAATCTGGCAGTTGCTATACACATTGCCATAGTAACCTCTAAAAGATTTGAATGCTTTCTTCGTAGATATTCTTTCATCTGTTGGACCAATTCTGTCTCGCAGGAAAGAATAGACTATTCCTATCACCTGAAAATAATAAGTTTATATCTTTTTTGGCAGACATGTTTCTTCAATATTCAGCTGTTCCTACTACTTAGTTTTAATGACGTTTATAAGCACGTAACACATTCAGCTGGTCCAGAATTAATACATAGCTCTATTTACTTCAGGTTCATTGTAATTAAAATAATTTTGTTCATCAACGTATTTCCAGTTATGAATTTGGATGAATATTAAAAATAATGCAAATTACAAAAATGCCTGAAAATCTATAGTATTTTTGTTGGATTAAACGAATGAGCAGCAGCTACTTTTATTTTTCATTTCGTTTTCGTATTTTTAAGTAAATATGAACATGTAAATTGATTTTAATAACTCCGTTTCACCTGGATAAGATCAATCCCATTATGATATTCCACATCCAAATATTACCATCTATACTGTCAAGTTTAATTGATTTTTAAAAAATTTTCATGTCACATATTGCTTTTTATCTGTTAACTGCATCACCATTATACACTTTTAAAATGTAATTATAAAAATTATATTGGATGTCAAATATGTACTTTTTGCGTAGTTTATCCATATATGTTTTAATACATAACATATTTCCTAACCAGCTGTAACATTAAAAAGTGTTAAATATTTCTTAACCAACTGGAACATTAAATAGTGTTACAAGAGAATAATAAGGTACACTGCTCAGTAAAATATATTTTGAGCCTATCTATTCATTATCAAATAGCTTAGCAGTCTGATGTTGATATTTAAATGAGCTCTAAGTAAGTATTTGAATGATTGAAATTATGCGTGGCCCTTATTGTGCTCAATATATGCTGGTAATTTCAAAACTATTCAATGATTTAAATAGCTTCCACGTCAGGCGTTCTTCTATACGAACACTGCTTTCCAACTCTGATATCAATTTTTGTCTTGGACTTTTATATTGAAATAGATAAATAAAAGTCATGCTTTGTTTAGATAAATAAATACATTGGAGACGTGTGATTTTCCCAGAGTAATCATTTCCTATATAACATAAATATCACTGATCCTTTAATTTTTTTTTTATCTTGTTCTTTCAGTATAGTGGCTTGGTGTTTCTTTTGTTAATGAAAAACAATGGCCTATTAATTTGTATTGTGATCATAATTGACAAGGATTTGTTAAAATTGTGGTTTAGTCATTTTGAAAGAATTGAAATGGTTATCTAGTATGTTCGTCAGCGAAATTAATAATTATTAGATTCCTTCGTTTATAATAGTCTATTTACCTTCTTTCTAAGACAACTTTTGCTACACGAGTAGAGGACAGGGGAGGTGTGTTATATAGTTTTTAATTTTTCTTCATGATGGTTAGGTTCATTTGTTTACTTGGATTTGAATTCAGGACCTTGGTTTTTCCCTTGGACATTCTATTGTCTATCTTTTTTTTAGAAAATGTACAATGTTCCAGAAAGCTAACTTGTTAACTTGTTTGATAATAAAAATGACCCACATCCTGGACAATTTATTGTGTCTAATATTTTTATATAGGGTTGTTGTCATAAAAAAATATTCATTCATATATAATATCAGTGTTTGTGGAATACCATTTACTTGCATGCAGAGATAATTTGAGAGGAATAATTTAAATTATTCATTGGAAGTACAAAGTACCCACTGACATCTTGGTCTAAAATTATTTTGAAAATATTATGAAATCATTCAGAGTCATTTTGGATTATATCACTGTGGTAAATCAAGAATATTGGAAAATCGGCAGTCGAAACTATTGGCACATCAGCAAATTTAAGACTGGAATTGATTCGGAACATTCTATACTTTTGAACTTGCGATAAAACAACCATTTAGGATTATCTGGGATTTAATTCACAAAACTATTAGTTCCTCTGAAATTAATGTTTTGTAACTTAAAGAAATAAACATTATTTGTTGAATTTGACAAAACTTCTTGCTACTGCTTTCTCTGTTACTCAGTTTAATAGCATAGAGTCGTCATATAAATTTGGGTCTCGTCCGGGATGGGAAAGTGTTTTATAATATCAGAGAAATTTAAATTTAAATTCACATTGTCTCCTAATTTTTCATTGTCGCTGGTAAAGCGTTTAATTTAACATATTTGATAAACGTTTAGTAAACAACAAGCATTGACAAAGTCTTCTAATGTAATGAGCTGTGTTTCAAATTATATCGTGGTAGGGTTTTAGTCATTGGACAATTTGCTTGAGCTTATTAGACATTAAGCTATTTATGAAGTAAAAGCACCTTTGGGAAAAGAAGAAATAAAAAATTATTTAGTCCAGTAATTTCTGGAAAAAAGTATTTGGATAAAATTGCTTTGGGTTTTATTAGTAAGTCTGTATCTGGATTTGATAGGGAATCAAAAGAATTACAGGTAAAAGAAAACCCAGATCCAATTAGAAATAATAAAGCTCCAACTTCAGAAAGAAATGATTTAACTGAAGAGAGAGAGAGAGAGAGAGAGAGAGAGAGAGAGAGAGAGAGAGAGAGATATACAAATGCAGAGAGAGAGAGAGAGAGAGAGAGAGAGAGAGAGAGAGAGAGAGAGAGAGAGAGAGAAGAAGAAGAAGAAGAAGAAGAAGAATGGTAAATGCAATTAAAATTAGAAGAATCAGAACTTGCTGGTGGAGCACACTCCTCTTTTCATACAAGTTAAGGTTTAGAAATATTTATTTTGTACACCATTTAAAAGAAAAAGCAATAGAGGAACTTCGTATTTTGAGAGAATTACTGAAAACTTGAAAAGGCCAAGGGAGAATTGGACTATATTATTACAAATTGTACTTAATAGCGACGTTCACAATTAGCTCTGCCTACAACAAAGCACTGATTATAATGTGGTTTAGGAATTCATCTTAATGGATATGAATAGGCATCTGAGGCATATCGATAAAGGTTAAGGAATCGTGAAAAAGATACTTAACAAACACACGTCGAATTTGCTAGAGACAAAGAACAACCATTTGATTGGTGGTGCTCAGCCATAAAGGGTACCACATAATTTCCATCTGGCACACCTTTTCTCAATCATACGTCTGGTAAAACTTATAAGAAATGCTTATCTCTTCCTATGTGCACTTATTGCAAGACGAAATTGCTACAGGTTGAAAATTAAGCAACAGAATAAAGACAGAGTTATCCCAAATGCTTTATTTTAAAGGGATCATTGTCACAGTGTGGTATTAAAAGTAATAAACTGATTAGATCAATCAAATCCCAGTATTATTGTTAATTCTGCCATTCCTGTCCCTTTGAAAATATTAAGGGACAAAGGAGCTTTTCAGAGTATTTTCTTATCAGGTACTTTAACTTTATCTGAGAAGTGAAAATGTTCTTATTCAAGGAGTAGTGTACGGCTTTGTTAATGTTCTTCTTGACTGTGTTAATTTGGCATCATAATTCGTGTCAGGACTTCTTTACCCATTGAGGGTATTTGTTTATTACTAGGCAATGACCTAAGGTTAGATAAGGTCCTGGTTAATCTACTTGTAACTGTCAAGCCTTGTTTGGATGAAAAAATTCGATCCTATTGAAAATGAAATACCTGAGAATTAAATCCTGCTTGTGCAGTTACTAGAGTTATAGCAAAAAAAGATCTTGAGAATGGTGTTGATTCGGAAATTATTCCTTTGGCTGACACATTTATTGGTCACGCCTCGATGAAG
>JAECUM010017568.1:0-38633 GCA_016617855.1 Megalonaias nervosa | reverse complement strand
TTCGCCGAATCCTAGACTCAAACCCACGCAGACAGAGGTGAGATGGCAGTGATCCGTAACGGAGAGCGCTTTAGACCACTCGGCCACTCGGGGCCCCCGCAGTTGGGGTGTAAACAAGTGGGTGATGGGTCTGTGTGATGGAAACCCTGATTCCCCAGGGGGTGAAGATTCAGTAGCTTTTGCGTTTTGAGCATTTTGAGGGCATAATTTTAAACATCCAACTGTAAACAAAATTTACTCAAGGAAATGCTGTTTGATTTGCACTTGGGAAGGGGACATTGGCTCTGTCCCCTCCCCACTTAGATCTGTACCTGGAATGAACTTCAACATCAACTCCACATTATGATCTGACAGTGCAATAGGAACCTCATTTGCATGACAATAAGGAACAGGTGATATTTGGCGGCCTAGGTAGAAAGTTTCCAGTACCCTTGTACATTAGTCCCCAACATCACAATATCTGCATTAGAATATGCTGTTACTACTGCAATAATTAACCATCAAATATTTATAATAAAGACCTGCAGATTTCATACATGGAAAAAAGGGCTCAGCAGCACTTCAACTTGCTTACATGAGACACGATATTTTATGGTACATATTTTAAACAAACTTTATACCAAATCTAAATTTCAATGTTGATGCCATTAATGCCACCATTACCAACAGAAACTGGAAAATTTTGTCTCATTATTTTCTAACACAAGTGAGAGAACATGAAGCCCATGGAAGACAATAAATAGATTGCAAAATAAAAGGCTTCTTCTTCATAAACAATGGCCTCATATACTAACAATAAACAATGGCCTCATATACTAACAATAAACAAGGACCTCATATACTAATAATAAACAAGGACCTCATATACTAACAATAAACAAGGACCTCATATACTAACAATAAACATGGACCTCATATACTAACAATAAACAATGGCCTCATATAGTAACAATAAACAATGGTCTCATATACTAACAATAAATAAGGGCCTCATATACTAACAATAAACAATGGCCTCATATACTAACAATAAACAAGGGCCTCATATACTAACAATAAACATAGTCCTTTTATTTTATCCATAAACAAGGGCAGTACTCAAAGAAAAATATTTTAGATACAGGCCCAGGGCTGGTGACTTCAAATAACTCAGAAGCCCTGACTGAAATTCCACATGCACCAACTCCAATTTCCACATGTCCCAAATTTCCCCCTTTATTATTACTGTCACACAATGTTGCAATAGCTACAGTTAGAATATAAATTCAATAGGGTTCAAAGAGGTTTAAAGGTAATACAACTGTCAAATTGTTATTAGTGTTCACTCACTAGAGACAGGATTGTCCTGGTCTTCAAACCTCTCTGCTGGATTCCTTGAGTGAATCCTGGTCAGAAGTGAGTTGACATATGTCAATGTGTTGTTTGCAGTATGTGCAAAGAATTAAAAGTCCCCATCCTTATCATTCTTTTTTTTTTTGCTGGTGTGCAACAAAGTAAATCACCGTCAACCAGGAGTTCTGAAAAAAATTTTGTTAGACTTTGCTGATAGTTAATTGCTTCCTAAATCAGCTTCAAAAATGAATTACACTTGAACACTATTCCGACATATGAAACGATCATGCTTTGCATTCTATATATGCAGTATAATCCGACTTCAAAGAAACGTTGCCGGGGCTCACAAACTTGTCAAAAATATAATACATATGGCTAAACATTCTCATTCAAGGCAATGATATGTAATAACTTTTGTTCTTGTACATGCATCTAGCATCTCTTTGATTTATCTATATTGGGTTGTTCCACTTCCTTTCTTATCTCTGCAAATTAGCACAATGGGCTCACCCACTGCAGTCTTCAAACACATCTCACTTGCTATTTTCAGCCAATTAAGTAATATGTAAAATGGTTTATACCTGACCTCTTTGCCTTTAATTGTCGCTATTTAAACTGCCCAAGAGATAGTTTTACATCAGCTCCAATCATAACTGTTTATCATTTATACATACTACATTTATACTGAAAGTGGTTGGTTTTTTTCTTTCTATTTTTGAAGATACTGAAAATTGTGTTTTCTCAGAACACAAGCATGTCAGGGGGTTTGGGAGTACAAAATCAAATTTTTAGCATGATATGCCGTGCTTCAATTCATTAAAATCAGACGTCAACTTCTCACAGGACACTGGTGATCTGATTTAGATTGCACCGTGTTATGGCAGGTATATCAACCTCTTGAAAATACATTAACACATTTCATCAGAGTGATCAAAGTTTTCTCAAGCAAATTAGATTTTTTTACAAGCCCAATGGGTACCTCACTTAGAATACAGGATGGGCCCAATATAAAATTAGAGATCCCTAGGCATTGGGTTATCAGATATTTTTAGCACTAAAAGGCCTCAAATACTACCAATAAACATGGACCTTTTATTTTAACCATGAACAAGGGCCTCATATACTTCCAATAAACATAAACTTTTTATTTTATCCATAAACAAGAGCCTAGTGTCCTACCGATAAACATGTGCCTTTTATTTTATCCATAAACAAGGACTTCATATTCTATTGATAAATAAGGACCTCATTCCATCGATAGACAAGGGCCTCATATTCCATTGATAAACAAGGCCTCAAATTTTATGAATGAACAAGGGCCTCAAAATATATTGATAAATAAGGGCTTCATATTCTATCAATAAACAAAGGCCTCATATTTTATTGATAAACCAGGGCTGCATATTCCACTGACAAACAAGGAACTCAAGCTCAATCTAAAAAAAAATCCAAACTTTGATACAACTGTTCAACTAAATTTGCTTGAATTTAATTTAATATGTGATAGAGGAACTAAAGTTGAGACAATCCAGAAATATGTTATGACTAACCTTATTCTGCTCAATGTTACAATGTTAGACCTTGAGCTTCTTTATCAAAACGTTTTAACAATATAAAACCAAAATTTAAAATCAGAGAAGTGCAGTTACAAAAGTGTCCTGTGTCATATGAATTTTCGGTTTTACTTTAAATGAGTTTTAAATAATGTACCTCAATAAAAATGGACCAAAGAGTCTCTCTCTCTGCTGTACAACAACAAACATAGCTCTTGAAAAATAATTCTCAGTATCCAACAAATCTTTTTTCTATATGGGCAGGAGGCCTTTTACAAAGAAACTATACAATAAGTGAAATACAGGGATACCTTATATGCTGATCTTAAAGCTGATGTCTTTAATATTGATGTGTCTGTTGAAGAAATGTTTCACTATAAATAACTGATAACTAATTTTGGCAAATAAATACTTTTACATGCAAAAAAATGACACTATACCTTGTTTATCAATGTGGGTAAGGCAGTCTGCTCAAAAGAATGCAGCTTCACTGTGTATTTGCCAACTGTGTACTTTCGCCCACCACTGGAAATATCCCTACAAAAAATGTATCATTAAGATTTAATTAAAAGTATATTTTACTCTCATTTTATTATTTCTTCTTGTTGAAAGTATTATATACAAGCCATGACAAAGAAAAAATGGTAAAACAGTAAGCGAAAACAGAAACATTAATTTTCCTACCTAGAAGCTAAAATTTGGAAGAGTATCACTCCATATTATCACTGGGGTCACGCTACCTAGTAAAGTGGGATAAAAAGTCACCAAAAAAGTAAACACTGCCTTCCTCTATTAGGAAGGTGAAAACAACTTTGCACTGTCATTTTATGTAGATGTACACAGAGTAGTTTATGGCTTCCCTCAACCCAGCTGAGCAACTAGTGTTGTAGCCCCAGGCGAATTGTATTGCATGTGTGCCAATAAATGAAACTCTTACACATGCATGTGTTTTATCAGCTGATCCACCACTGACTCTCTCTCCTGCAAGATAATGCTGTTTGAGTAGAGTTCTCTACTGTCTAGGGGATTGTTCAATGAAGCTCAAAAGTGAGTGGTCATATTAAGAAAATCTGTTTTTAAAATTAGATGCACCAACATCAGATGCATGGTGCCATATTTCCATATTTGTTATTGGCAGTGTGCTGATTTAGTTACTTGAATGCTTCAGTACATTGTCAATGACTACCAAAAGTAAACTTATGGTAATTATAAACTGCTGTAAACAGATGATCAACCACCACTAGAGCAAGTAATTCATTTTGTAAACTTTGAAAAAATTCACCAAAAACTGACAAAAGATTCACATTAAGTTTAGAATTAACTCCCTAAACAAAGTAAAGCTGAAGTTACTTGTCAGTGACCATGGGTTTGAATGGATGAACACCAATGTGGGAAGACAATGTATATGTGCTCTAATGTTCATGTTATAGGGGTTGTTTCACACTAGTTTAGAAATGTTTTCAACTGCCTTTTTCTAGTCAAGTTTTAGAAACTAACAAAACTTAAATTTGCTGTTTGATACTTTTTTAGATCAATTATTATGACAACTTACTCATCTCCAACTCTTGCCAGAGGACCCCTGGTGCCATCTAGTGTGACAACATCAAATCCAATCCTCTCCCTGCCAGCTCGAACCTCCTCTGTGTAAAACCCTTGCAGTTTTTTTCCAGACTTGGACAATGACTCACATGCCTTATGGACTAGGGTCGTTTTCCCAACACCTTGAACAATAACCTGAGCATATGCAATGGCCCAACATCACAATTCTATACCTTTTATAGCATATACTAAACCCTGCCATCCATAATCCCCCATCCCACATTACATCTCATACTTACACCCACTCCTAATTACCCAGGGTCATAATGAAAAACATCTTGTAAATATGATGCATCTTTCTGCTATGGCTGTACATAATAATAAATATTGGTCAGAAAATTGTTGAAAATGTAATTATAAATCTTTGCATGTCTAACCTCAGACCTCCCTCCAAGGAATTATGGGGGTGCGAGCCAAAGCTATGTGAAATTTTAAATCTTCTTTTACACTTTCCCTTTTTGTTTGATTTTTTCTGTTGATGCAGTGACCAAATCAAGTCATATTTTGCCATAGATTACCCAGCCAAAATTATAGTTACTATTTTAGTAATGAACACGATTCACCCACCATTAAATGTTTCAACACTGATAGAAAAAAAAATTTCAAAATTTATCAAGGGAACAAAATTACAAAGGCTGGCCTGTAACACTGAAAATTATTGCAAATTTGAAGAAAGAAAAAGATTATGCTATTAGTCTCTGGTTTATAGTTTATAAAGATACAGAGTAATATCTGAATTGTTTTAATGTTATCAACAAATCATTGAATGATTTACAAAATTTACACAAATAACACACAATTATGTTACGGATCACTGCCATCTCACCTCTGTCTGCGTGGGTTCGAGTCTAAGATTCGGCGAATGTGGATACGTGAGAAAGCTTGCCAGTAGCTTCTCGTGGGTCGGTGGTTCTTTCCGCGGATTTTCCGGTTTCTTCCTCCACCATTAATACTGGCCGCCATGTATAGCCTATCGTGTGCTGAAAAATGGTGTTAAGCCCCACAACAACAACAACAACAACAACAATTATGTGTCAAATCTTAAAATCTACAAAAATGAGATATCAATTAATACTCGGTTTCCAAGCATTGTAACCTCAACTTTATTTTCCAAGGCTGTTTGTGCACTAAGCCATTGTATAACTGAGTAGTTGTTACTCAGACTGAATGACTTTTGAGCTTTCAGATCCTACTCCATATGTGATCTGTGTAATTCTTTTCAAGATATATTATATACCGGAATAATCATAAATGCTAGCTCAGTGACTAATCTCTGAATCCATTTGGCTTCAGCAGGATTGTTATTATTATTATTATTATTATTATTATTAAAATTCCCCAGTCTGGATGTTTTTAAAAACCGAAGATTTTGCTCCAAAATGCAACAGAAGACCTTGATGACAAAGATGGCATCTATATACACTTTTGTACTGATGGCAACCTCTTCAACTTAAGGCGACTTCAGGCCCACACCAAGGTCTTGGAAAAACTGATCAGAGAACTTCTCTTGCAGATGCCGCTGCCCTTGTTGCCCACACGGAAGCCGCCTTACAGCACGTAACATCCTGCTTTGCAGAAGCTTGCCAGCTCTTTGGTCTTGAGGTCAGCCTAAAGAAAACTGAGGTACTTCACCAGCCTGCACCTAAGGAAGAGTACCGGCCACCAAGCATCTTCACTGACCAGACAGAGCTGAAAGCAGTCCACCAGTTCACCTACCTGGGCTGTGTGATCTCCTCTGATGCCAAGATCGACAAAGAAATAGACAACAGACTGGCCAAGGCAAACAGCGCCTTCAGCAGACTCTATAATCTAGTGTGGTACAACACCAGTCTCAAGGGAGACACAAAGATCAGCGTCTACAGAGCTATCGTACTGACCACCCTCCTATATGGCGCCAAATCCTGGGTCACCTACAGCTGCCACCTCCTCCTCCTTGAACACTTCCATCAGCGCGACCTCTGCACCATCCTAAACATCCACTGGAGTGACTTTGTCACCAACACTTAAGCCCTCAAACAAGTAGGGATCACCAGCGTTGAGGCCAAGCTCATGAAGATACAGCTGCGTTGGGCAGGGCACATCTTCAGGAAGGATGATCATCGCCTGCCAAAGATCGCACTGTATGGTGAGCTGTCCACTGCCCGCTGTGATAGAGGGGCACCTCGAAAAAAATTTAAAGACTTGAAAAAGACCCTCACCACCTGTGGCATCGACCACCGCCATGGGCATCTCAAGCTGCTGACCGTGAAAGCTGGCGACGTACAGTTCACCGGGTCACTACCACTTTTGAACAAAACAGACGGGCCAGCTTGGAGGAAAAAAGATGGCGAAGAAAGAACCGGGAACCATTGGCAGCACCCACCACAACCTAGACCTTCCCCTGCAGCCTCTGTGGACGGACATGCCTGTCACGTATTGGGCTTGTCAGCCATCAGCGTGCCTGCAATAGACGTGGACATCCTCCTTCCTAAATCTTCGCAAGCCAACATATTATTATTATTATTATTATTATTATTATTATTATTAAAATTACCCCGTCTTGATTTTTTTAAAAACCGAAGATACAATTTTACTTAATAGTTGAATAAAAACGTACAGTAACATGTCAGAGGGAAAAAAAAGAATATCGTAAAAAATTTACTCCAACTCAACATGTGAAATTGAAGATGTTCTGTAAACTATTAACCTGGTTGGCCAGTTAACAAAATATGTCTGGCAGGATTTGATAAAGATGCCATCTACTGTCTTGGCTGATAACCAGTTTTTAACTTAATTAATCTATGATCGTTCAACCTCTACGAAAACACGTTACACGCATAAACTCCTGTTATCATCTTGCCGGTGTACAATTATTTTTATCTTATTGAAATTAATCCTATACGTATGAAAGGAGGCTCGGAGAGATATCGTGTAATCTTCAGTAACATTTTTAGCATAAAAAATAACCATTTATGTTTTGCATACCTCTAGGTTTTGGATTGCTGTTGTTGTTCTTCTTCTGTAATTAATATATATATATATATATATATATATATATGCAAATCATGCCATCATGCAGGTTAGAAAATTTTTAATTCGTACTCTACGGAGATTCGAACCCAGGTTCGCGGGTAAACGGCACCCATCGCCATTTACCCGCGGACCTGGGTTCGAATCTCCGTAGAGTACGACTTAAAAATTCTCTAACCTGTATGATGGTATTATTTGTATTAAAATATTAATTCTGCCTACTATTATCAAGCATTCTTCTATAGAATCCAGGGATAGCACTTTCCGTTCTGTCTGGTGTATATTTATAATTCTATATACTTAATCCTGTATACCTTGATTTCTTTCATAGGAATCCGGAATGACTGCGTAGATAAATGAGAATTATTTACCAGGTCGTCATGCGAGTGTGTCTGCTACGCACGAGTGCATATAACACCGATTCAGCGCCATCATTTTTGGTGACGGTTGCTTAGTCGTGAAGGAATATGGGCTGGTGCGTGCAGGCAAGGCGATGGGTGCCGCTTACCCGCGGACCTGGGTTCGAATCTCCGTAGAGTACGAATTAAAATTTCTCTAACCTGTATGATGGTATTATCTGTATTAAAATATTAATTCTGCCTACTATTATCAAGCATTCTTGCAAAACCTAGGAGAAGCACGCCTTCAGGCTTCCGTCTGGTATATTGTCTACCGACTGGTGCTACACCGATTCCTTCTAGTTCCCACCAGAATACCATCCGATGAATTCACAGAGTAGTATAATCTAAATTGTTACGAGTCTATGCTCTTAAAATAAGTAACAGAAAAGAGTGAAGACAACAAGCTTTGTAAAATTTAACAAATAATTTATTTCCCTAGAATACGAAGTGAAAAATGAGAATTAAATCCAAAAAATAATCCAAGAATTAAAAATAGAAGTTCTAGTAATTAAAAGTCCTGAATGAAACTGAGTTCGAGTCCCGATGAAATCCGAAATTGACGGTGATGACGTCTGTTGTGGTCAGAGAAGTGCTGCTGTGTCAACAGTCTCTTGTTGAATCACAGAAACTATTATTCCAGTTTTGAATTCAGTATAAATTCCAATAACTGTCTTTATCCATCCAAGAATTTTGTCAGAGCACTTTTGTATTTCCAGGGAAAATAATCACTTGAATTCAATAATTTGAAGAAAATAAAGTTCAACCCAACCTGGTCACAACATAATACAACTTAACGTGTCAAGTGTTTTAAGTCCCACTGGATAAACCTTTATCAAAACAAACATTTATACGACTAATTAAGACGCAAAACAGATTCCCGAATGAGGGTCAAAAGTTCATTCTTCTGGAAGAAATAGAAGTTTGTTACCAACTGATACATGATACTTGTCACGTAGTCCATGTATGACCTTGACTCAGCTTAATGATTCTTACTTTGAGAAAGATTTTTTTTAAAAAAAAATTGTTTACCAAAACTGTCACTGATTTTGGAACAAGGTCAGCAACTAGATACAATGTTTCTATTATTAGTCGTTTAAGTCAATGAAATAAAAAGAAGTCATTCAGGTCAAACAAGATCAAATCCAGTAAACAATGTTACATTACAATATCATGTAATGGACTTAAAAAATTTAAAACTAACAAACAAACAATTAAATCAAATATACATAACAAAATGTATTAGAATATACCACAACGCACTAGTAGTATGTGCTATTTTGTATTATCCTATCTGTTTATAGCTTTGTTACATTTAGCAAGTATTTGTTTCAGTACGGAGAGGCGGTGTCGGGAAATATTTTTTAAACCCAGGAATTAGCCAGCTACTTAAAGCAGACTTAATAATGTGCAGTATATGGTAGAATGGATTAGTTTTGTAAAATGAACCCTCCCCAATTTCTTAACATAAGATAACATAAGAAATTGTCTCGATATTCTTAGATATATTTGAGATAGGAATGATTGTATATATTATGTGTTGTGGTCTTTTTGTTGTAGTAAGTGACACGAAATACCGATCTGAGGTTTGGAAAAGTGTACTGAAAATTTATTCGAATATTAAGCACGAAAAACCATACAAGTGTGAAATTAAGGTCTGACGAATGTGTGGTCGTTTATTTACGGTATTAGAGCGTTTAAAAGCCATCAGTTAACTGTTGTCTTCATGTTCATGGAAATGGGGGGAAAATATCAACCTCAAGCCAGACTCATGCAAGTGTTTCGATATTGATTGTTTTGATTTGTATTGATATGCTGTTAGGCCTCTTTGCGCGAACCAGTATATAAATTGTTTACCCATTACTAGCCATTACGAGGACTGAGTGCATGGTTGAAAAATTGGCTGGGACCCTTGTTAGAGTACAGGAATATATCTTTCTTTTTCTGACTGTGGGCGGGAACAATACAGTAGCGTGACATTTTGCTATTGCATTTTGTTTAAAAAGTATTTTATGTTGTTGTACTTAAAAGTATGAGTTCTGCATACAAGATGTTCACCGTGTTGGTAAGAAGTGTTGCGAACTAAAGTTCGACACGAAGTTGGCCCGATGTTATAGGACGGAAATCTCCGTCGTCGCTGCATTGGTTAGGAGTAAAATCAAAGGCACACAATACATATCCTACTGCATAATCGTCGTAAAAATGCCTTGCCTTGGCTACTGTTGGTACCTAACTGTAATGTGGCTTCAAACAGTGACAGGTAAGATCTGAAGTAATTTTTCTGGGCAAAGTTAGGGTCAAAGGGTCTGTTATAGAGTCTGGCCATCTAGAGTGACGTCTATCATGAACACGTTGAAGTGTTGAAACTCGAGGCACACGTAGAATCGGGCTTCTTTGATGACGGTTTTGTACTCGTTACCATTGACTATCAAAGGGAAGACAGTACTACTTCGATTCAATCTCAGGCCTACATCCACTTCGTTCAACAGATACTTGTCTTGAAACCACATGTTCAAATGCAAACTACCCATCAGTTCTAAACTCTAAATTGTTTGATTTTATTTCACGGTTGCTGAATCGGACATTCTTTATGCTCATCAGTAATCAACACAGTGTCGTTGAACTTGTCGAACGTGTCAGCTTTCCATACCTCGAAAGCAACCAGATGTGTGTTCTTGGCTTCTTTCCCATACGTCAAGAGATTTTCCAGGCACGCTTGGTAATGGTAAGTATCTTTGCTGCTGGTGCTGACTTGTTTGTTATTTAAGTACAAATCTACTTAGATGTACAACGTAAGCATAAAATTTGGGAGCTACTATGTTTCAGGTACAAGTGACTGCTATTCAGATTGATGTAATCTTCTGTCTGTCCCTTGATCCCAAGTTCGATTGGGGCTGAGGTCGTCAAAGACGACACGGTATCAAGTTCTACTCATTAGGATTCTCGCTTCGTCATCATTGTGGATGGCATGGCAGACAGATTGAATTCTGACTTGGAACATTCGCAAGTATCTCGGTGCATTAGTTTCTGTTTCAGTTAGTAAACAAACATGTCAGATTCTCTGGCCGTTCTTCTTTTCTCGTTCTTTCTCTGAAGATGTTTATGAGAGCCGAAGGAGTTTTGACGTCTCTTTCTGCTCCGTCCTTGCTCTGGCGTAGAAGATGAAGTAATGCCTTGGCCAGAAGTGTGAAGCGAATTTATAGGGATGTCTCCTTGACACATAAGGTTTTTTTCCAGTTTGAATTAACACATTTTTGCCTGCTCTCACAATTTCTTTGGGACTTTGTTTGTCGATGAGGACGTTTTGAGGAAAATCTTTCCGTTGCGTCAAATCGGCAACTTTTAAAGCATGCAATCCTCGAATTAATATCGGTTTTAAGATGGGTGCCACAGTACGATTTGAACATATCCCTAAACCATGTCCTTGTCGTCCAGTGACTCCTTGGTACATAGGATACATGGGTTACAATTCACGGGGGAGGCGTTTTCGAAAATGCAGTTTCACTGTGACTTTTCCTATCGAGAATAGAATATTTTGTCCCAGATATCCTTTTATACCAATGTTGAAACTGTCAAAATACAACTTACTGGCAGGAAGATAATGAGGCTGTACAAATTCACGGTGAACGTGATACGTGTTTCCACTTTCTTCATAAGTACCATTGGCAGAACCCACTTTGAAAGGAATGACTGAGTAATGGAGCGGCTGTATTTCCAACCGCGTTGTACACCATCACAATGGAGTACACAGACAATAAATTGAGTCCTTCGTTCAATGCCACAGGATGGCGAAAATACATGTAGGATCGATCGAAGGTATTGATGTCTTTTCGTATTAATCCAATGTGTCCACCCAAAATATAAAAAACAAATTAGGACAAAAATAATGGACTGTGTTTTAATATCCGAAACTGTATTTTGAGACGATGAGCAAATTTTATGGTACTCGATCATTACACTTTTGCAAGTTTTCTCCAGGGCTTTGCCAACCGATCGTTGAAAATAGCTGCAATCGTTTTGACCAGATGCTGAGCACTAAAATAATACACCATATGAATTCTTATGGTATTGGTACTCAGTTGTGGATTGGTGGGTGATACCTATTTGGATTTGTAAACGAGAGGATTATTTTTGTCGAAGTGCTCTTGAACTTGTTCGTTCAGGATATCGACAACTAAAACGTTTTGATCTTCGGTCATATTCAGGACTTGCGTTGGATGAATGATTTCTACCAAAGCTACTTCCCAATGCGCTTGGTTATCCAGTTTTATGGCTTAAGGTAATTTGACCGCGAAACAGCATAAGGTGTTGTTATGAAACACATCCATAGAACTGGCACTCAGTAAAGTTAAATAAAGTTAAGGAGACACTCGATGTCACAGGAGAATGATGTTTCCAAATGTCCCAAAACGTGAGTTTTTGTTGTGACTGGCGTTGGTCGCATGGCTACCGTTGTTACTGTTCATAGAATATTTCATGGAAGGAATGAGAAGAAGATAACCAAAACGACTGTTGAGCAAAATGGTCCACAATTGTTAGTCTTCTTGTTGCAAACTTAAATTGACTAACCCGATGACACAATACACAATAAAGATTTGGCATACAAAGTCGATTTGAGTTTTAGCACACGTTCTCCACACCACATCGACAGGGGTTGCTTTTGTAGTCCAAGATGATATGAACATTAAGAAGGAGAGGTAGCTTCTGTGTTTAACAGCATGATGACTACTTGTAATAGCTGATGTTTTGCGAAACGCAGTCCAAGAATCAAAACTATGTGGATATCATTTTAACGCACTTTCACTTCTTTGAGTTGGCGTTTGCCGACTTTAAGTGTTCTTCGATCGAGAATGCTTTCGATATCGTACATGTCGTCTTCTTTTGTGGTCTCTCGTTGTAACTCGGGAAAGCAAAATGTTCCTTTTAATACGTCTTCTTTCATGTCTTCCCATATATAAGAGGGAGAATCACAGCCACGTACTCGTCCAGTGACACAAAAGAACTAGGTTGTCTAGTTAAGTAAATAGCTTTTGTCAAAGGTACATTTGGTTTTTTCCAATGCGAACTCAATCTCCCGTCTTTAACATTCCGTGTTTCTTGGGGGCAGTAGGTGACGTTCAAAACAATCGATCAAACACCATAACTTTGTTTTCAGGGTTCACTTCTTCGGGTACACATCCGATGCTAGAATGGTACGATTGTAAGCTTTGACGAGACGTGGTAACACGTTAACGTACTTGTGAGTGTGTTGATGTGCAAACATTTTCCACATTTCAAATTCTTTCAACACGTTACACAACACTTGGTTTCGTTTCTGGATTTTCGATTGCGAAAAAAAAATTGATGAGCCTTTCTTCAATTTTTTTAAAGTTTCTTTCAGAAATTCGATGTCTTTGTTTGCCACTTAGTTTCAAAACAAGTTGTAAGGCTCGCACTAACTATTAAATTAGAACTCAAATGAACGACCCAACCTGATTTTGAAAGAACGTCGATGACACAAAATAAATATTTATAACCACGAGTGTACCCTGCCTGATGAGAGACATCAGTCTAATCGGCCTGCCTTTGATGACCAATGCCATCCACTTTGGCTTGACGGCTGGAAATGTTTCGTTGAGAATGGGTTTGAATAACGTATACGTCGCTTTTCCTTACAAACATCGTCGCACCTCTCGTGAACATATACTTTTAAGTTTGGTTTTAGCAACACGATACAATTTTTTGAACTCTTTCGTAATCATTAGCATGTGCAGGATTTTAGTGAATGCTAGCTTAAAGGGTCTACATGGTTGCTCCTCAAAAAGTTACTCACTTTTCCTCAAATACTACTGTGGTTTCAATGAGGTATGACGTGTCAGACAAGCCACAGGAATAGGATCCGGTTTGTGGTGGAGTGGTCACTTTTTTCTTTACGTATATTTTTCAGTTCTATCTTCCCTTCTTTATTTTTTAATCTTTCCTGAAGAGGTTGTGGACATCGTTGTTTTGAGCCAAGATTTAATTTCTTCTCGTCTTGGAGTAGGTTACGGTGTCAGTTTGGAACGAGAAATCGGAGTGGGCATTTGAGCAGACAGAGTTGGAAACAATTCTCTCGTGTGTGTTCTTCTTTTTTACATCCTTGTTGCCGCATCGTTTGTGATGACTTTGGGTTCGCCTTTCATGATCGTCTTGAAATCGCTCGGATTATGTTTAGGTGTCTATACTCGCGTTTTCTTGTGCAAGAGATAAAGAGGTTACAATACTTGGCCGCATCATTGCGATTTTGTTTCTTTTGGCAAATTGGTTCGAACCATTAACAATTTTAAGTAACTGTGACAACCCGTTGAGATTATGATTGGACAGTAAATGGAGTTCCATCCATCGTTTGTATGGGACTAAAGTGAGCTTTAGCTCTTCCAAAAAATTTAAAGTTGCAAATATGATGTCTTTCTAGGAAAGGGTTTCATTTTTATCTTTTTTTTTCTTACTCTTTATCTAATGACACCACAAAAAGCCGTCCGGCAATCGATCCTAACGAAAGAGTAGCCACTTTTAACAAGGGTCCTATCATAATAGGTAGAAATCCTCTGCGTTGAACAAGCATTTGTTTGTCTTTTGATTGATTGGTATATTTTTCATATTTGGCGAAGTACGTTCCAATGTTATCCTAAGCGTTTTTTTCTATATCTTGGACAAATGTACCGTTTTATTTAAACACAATCAAACAACATCCACATACGGTATCGATAATTTCCTTAACTGCATTTTGATTGATTTCTTTTCGCAGTTTGGATGATTTGATTTGGTCAGTACCGACAAACACATCCCAATGTTTACATAAACGAGGAGGGAATCCATTTCTCTTTTCCTTTTTGGACGAAGGTTATGTCTTGGAATGACGACGAGAACGAAACTGTACTTTGTTTGGCTGACAGCTTTTGTTTCATGAGCAAAAACACTGAAGTCAGTCGCATCAACCACTTCTTTTTATAACAGAATTTGTCTCCACTGATTGTCAGCACGTCGTATCTACTTTACGATGGGCACCACTCGACGATGAGGTGTTTTTAGCGGACTAGCAGCTCTTGTTTGGATCGATCTAGTAAACTTGGTAACACACCCGTGTTATCTCGGACATAGGTATTCGGTGAGGCCACTGTCTAGCTGCGGCAGCATTGGCTAATGAAGAAGACGTCATCACTTTCAACAAATCGGGAAACACGAGTGTTAAATTGGGTTTGGCAGGCAACATGGTGAACGACTATATAGAAGTGACTGGAGAAGGAGAAAAGACCAACACCGACCGATGTGGTTTTCTAGAGTACGTCCATGTCCTAGCAGCAATACTTCCTCTCTTACTGACAGGAGATGTCTTGCTCATGAAACTTTTCTTCTTCTTAATGTTGCTTTTCTTTTTCTTATGATATGAACATGCTTCGGAACCACTCTTCTCCTTTGGACGTCTTTCTGGGGAGGATTTTACTTTTTCTTTGTGTTAGCTTCGGCATTATAATCCAATTTTATAAGGGAATGAATGATGAAATGGCCTAAAGAACCACTTCCACCAGGATTAAAAATGCTATTTTGTTTCGAATATCGATTCTATGATCTGCGAGTTGTGACAATGCCTATTTATGTTTTTCTTTTAAGCGTATGGTTTGATTAGGGATGTGTATGATGCTTTGAAGTAATTGATGTACTCTCAAAGCAAACAATCGTCAGACTTATTTGAGACTGGCTTCTAACAAATGGACACGAACTTGTGCTTTTGTCACGATTGATTCCATACAGCGCCTGAATCAGTTTGGCTGGAAGATGAGATTTAAAGGGAGTCATGTTAACTACTGTTTGAAAGAAAATAATTACATGATGTTTTTTATTTTAAAAAATTGAGATAGACGCCAAAGGAAATGTGTAAATGCCAGGCCCTATTTGTTGACACAAGTGATGAAATGCCTTCTTCAAACGAAATGGCTTCTCCTTGACTTTCTTGAAGCTTGATGAAGTATGGTGCAAACCTATTGCCACTCTTTATAACACTACACGATATTTTGAGGTGGACGATCAAACAAATGTGACTGGTGTTCGATGAAATGTTTGACAAATTTGTTTTGCCTGACTCACCCTGCCAAGCATCAGAATGATAAAGGGAAGGCGAAGATATAGTGCCTCCCATCTCTGACGATCTAACATTTCGTCAGTCACGTTGAAAGCAGATGAAAAGAAGGAAGATGTAGCCATAGCTATGGTGCTGAGAATTCTGAGAACAACATGGACGATACGAAACATTATATAAATTTCATACACGCTTAATGTTTGTTCAAAGTCACAACTTTACATTTCAAGAATTTAATTACGAAATAACATAAAACATTAATGACTACATACATCTATAAGAAACAAATCAAAATCAGGAAATCTGAATGTTAATACATTAGTGTACAACATTTTTTATAAGGTGTGTCCCATGTAATCTAGGTATACACATTGGTGTTCATTTAGTCCCTACATAATTTACTGTCTCTCCCTTGGAAATGGTCTTTCTTCCTCATTCTTTCGATGTGTACGACGGTACTCTCGTGAACTGGTAATATTTCTTCTTCCTCTGTATCGTACTCTTCTACCACTGTTTCTAGCATTGTGTTTAAGGTTCCGTTTACTTCTGGCACTGATTCTAAATGAACATCTTTTCTTGCATCAATCACACAGATCACTGGTAGAGTCAGCACTTCCTGTGTCCAAGAATCAAGCCAAATCTTGTCCGGTCAAGTACATCTTTCCAGTCGTTAACCTGTTGGTGCACATCACAAGCGTCACATACTTCTTGGTAAGAATGAAAAGTCACACATAGTAGAGAAGTATGAATCAAACATCGCAACACTTTCAGCAGAATAAATGTCTCGTCCCTCTCGTATATAGATAAAGTTGTAGAGGTCATCATGTCTTAGCATGTACTGTTCATGAATAGTCCACAATGAATCTGCTTGGAGAACAAATGCGAAAGTAGTCATTTTACAAACACACACGACGCACGACACGTAGTTACAAAATTCAGTGGAATCGTAGGTGGTGGAAAAAACCCTTTGCTTTCTGAACATTGTCATTGACTTCCTACCACGGATTTTGTTGTAACACATCCAAGTTCGCCACTTTACTCGATTAATGGTTCAGTGTTATTCCTTTGACTTTGCATTTGGTATGGATCTCTCCATGTTGGTCCCGGTATTAGTATCCGTAATTTTTGTTTGCCGCCGCTAGGAAATTGATGATAGTGTCTTCCGGGTGCTTGTCCGTCCATGCGCCTAAACGGCCCCCTTTCAATTTTGGGTCATCGCTATGAGAGCGATGGATTACATATATATGTGTCATAGGAAAGAAATCGATCTCCTAAAGTTCTAAGGCTTTGTACAATTTTAAACGAGCATTGACTGTCAGGTTCACTTCAAACGAGTCGGGAGGTGCAGACTGTCGTTTCTTTGCAATTGACCAAGATGATATTTTCACGGACGATTTCTGCGTGTTTCATCAGTTTTCTTTGTCATCTACCAGTTTTGAAAGTGTAGGCTCGGATTTGTCGAGTATTCCTACTTGGGTAATATCTAACGTTTTGCCAATTTCCCCAACAACAATTTAACATGACTTTGGCAAACGATCTTCCGTCGTTCTTTTCCATGTTTTCTAAAATGGTGCCTTCATTGAACGTTATCTTTCATTGAATTTCTCTTTGTCTTCTTTTGTCTGACACCAAGAGCGATAGCCTCTCGTGTTTCAATTTGAGAATTCATTGACGTACCCTGAGAAAATCCCTTTTTTTGGAGGATTCGTCCTTTTGGTACAGTTCTGTGGTAGGAAAGTCTCAAATTTCGTTGACTTTAAACAGTCATTATCTAAGATCCAGAGCACCAAACAATTCGACACTTACCCACATCCCTGTCCTTCTTCTGTGTAGCCACAACGTTGGTATTGAATGCATGTTTAAACACACGTACAGCATAAAGTAAACATCAGTTTTCCTTGGCAATGTGATAAGACAGGATGATACAAATGAGTTAAGTTAATACTTTGCATTTGATCAGTCCTTCGTATTGGTGAATGTGTTCCACGTCGATGTGTTCTGTCAGCATTCCAGAGTGTCATGTAGGAAAACTAGTATATTTGCTTACCCAAGGATACAACAAAACCAAATCTATGTATTTGATTTCTTCTCCATGAGATTTGTTGTATCCTTGAGAAGGAAACATTAAAATATACCATTCACGATGACAAAATCCGAAGTGCTCGCTAACAAAAGTTAAAGACCACGATTACTTAACAGATAAACACATTGGTCTAGCTCATAATAAATTCGACTGAAATTTCAAACATTCTAAAATCCTCGCCATCAGCATTCATTACTTTAAGACAGTAATTTGTTGCATGTATTAATCGAAGAATTAGTGGGGCAAGATCCTGATCAGAATGTATTGATTATACCGACCAACTTAAAAATATATATATTTCTTTAAGTCAGGATTTCATAGTCAACAGATATGAAAAAGTACATAACTCCTGCAGAAAATGAACCAACGGTTGAGTTAGGTAGGTTTAGATTCATGGTAGAACTGTTAGCACAACTACCAAAGAATTTAAACGATCAATTGTTTGAGGACACAGTGAGTTGGTTTAAACATATGGCACCAAATTATTTAAAGAAAGACACGTATACTTATGAATACATTAATAGTTTTGAAAATTTTAAACGAAACAGCAATCCTTTTACCGCCTCTGGTCTCGAACATATCCCGTTAGTATGAAAGTTTTAATTGTCTTTTTGTCTCTCGCAACGAGTATATCACGAAAAGATAACTTACCAAAATGCATGACTCTCTGATTATGCATTATAATATTATTATTTTAAATAGCATTATCATTTATATTTAACAATATTACCAACCAACAAAAAGTCAACAACGATTCTTCCAAACAACATAGAAAATAAAAGCTTAGGTATAGTCCATGCACCATTGGTTGTTATTAGCATACTTTACCCATATCATTGCTTGCAGACATAGAAGATACATTGATACCGGCTTGTGCAGAAGTAGAATACGTTTTGATTTGTCACCTCAAGCATAAACCTATTGGTTGAATGACCATAACATAAAACCTATGAATATCAATTAATACTTCGCTTATGATCGTAATAGTTAGTGTAGAATACAAGAGAATTCTTTTTTAGCTCAACAGATCATATACTACAAGAGACTATGCATTGACCTTCTGTCTGTCGTCCGTCCGTTGGCACAAGTTTGTTATCTCTTCTAATCCTAATTTATCTGCAGTACTGCCATGCAACTTTACTCACACATTTATTCCAAGATCTATTTGATCCTAAACGAAAACGTTTCCACTTGAATATCGAACATTTCCGTCAAGTTGGCCATATTGAAAATCTTATCATCGCTACTTTTCCAAAAGGATGGTCACAGGGGCATTGCGTTTTCATTAAAAGACGCTGTTAAGTGCATCTATATTGTGTGCTTAACTTTTATGAATGAGTGTAGGTTGTAGTTTATGTCAATGATCATTTGTCACAACATATTTAGATAGCTAACTTTTGTCCATGATTGTTGATTCTACTTGAAGATAATGGTAATTTGTAAACATGGCATGGCCTTTCAACCTTAGAATGTTCAAGAAGAGAACATATGACTCAAATCCTTGTCATCTTATTCAGTCTAAGGTTTTTATATAAGGTAGAGCTAACAAAAATTATTAATCACAATCTTAAATATGGTTAGTAGAGTTATTTACTGTTGTGTTCAGATATAGTTAGGAATTATTTAATTTATTCGTCTGAATTTCTAATGTGTATATTTTGGGATATTGTGAATTCATTCACGAACATTCTGTAGTACGTCATTGTGGCACATCAGGACAGTTTGGACTGTTGGAATTCATTCGAAATATTAAACATTTGTTTTTACTTGTGCAAAAACAATAGGATTATATTGGATTAATTCACAATAATGTAAGTTCCTGTTAATTGCTCACTTGATAACTTAAAAAATTATTGCATTTTACAAACCTTTCGCTTTCTTTCTGTTACATAATTGAAGAACTTAGAATCGCAATACTTCAATGATTTCTAGTTGATCCTATATAAAAAGAAACAACCGTACCGTTTTTGTTTCACATCGAATATGACCGCAACGGCACTATCTTTAACATCTTGTCATCGCTACTCCTCTTGCACAAATGGTTGCTTTTACATCGGGTTTTACTAAAACACTTCTTGCAATATGTTAATTGCATTATTACGACTATATTGTCTTAAACTAGGTAACAGAAAGAAGCAACACCAACAAGTTTTGTAAAACCAATAAATAATTTAATTCTCTAATTTATAAAATGAAACTTTGAGAGGAACTTATATTATTGTGAATTAAATCCCCAAAATTCATAAAGGATCTAGCAAAAGTCCAAAAGTATTGAATGTTCTGAATAAATTCAGAGAATCTTAAATGTGCTGATGTTCCAATTAAATGTGCTGATGTTCCAATTAAATGTGCTGATGTTCCAATATTCTTTATGTATCACAATAAGATTATCCATAATGTCTTTGAATGAATTCACAACAATCCCAAAATAGTGCTAATGTAATCAATATGCATTTTGCAATTCCAATAATTAATTTAAATAAATAATTCCTCTCAAATTTTACCTGAACACAACTATAATTGATTCCACAAATACTGATATTAAAAGAGAAATGAATATGAATTAATAATTTTGTTTATCAGAACCGTATATAATATTAAAAGCACAATAAAATGACCAGGATGTGGGTACAAAGTTCGTTTCCACAACATTCTGAGTTTTATAAACAAAGCTAGATCTTGAACTCAAATATCAGTTAACAACCTTAAAAAATTAACATTGGTCAGGTAGGCCCAAACTCCTATGTCAATTACGGGCAAAGGTCAAACACACAATAGAAATTAAATATACATATCAAATTAAAGTGGTATAAGATAAAGCAATTGTGAAAAGTAAATAATGAAGTAACACGACGGACATTTTTGCTGCATACCGAGTTGATTTTTTCATTCCATAATAGTCAACTATGATTTTTACAGGATTTCCACGGGAGACACATTCTAGCTTGCCATGTCCACAGTATACACAAAGATCAATTTAAATTACTTTTGAGTAGTGCAAATTATTACGACCTTGGTTTTGTACACCAAGTTGAAAAGTTGGACATCTCGGAATATAGCTTACTCACAGCTTCATCAATATACGTACTTATAACTTGAGTAGCTGTGTCATCTGCGTAAATAAACATACATCACGGTTATACCAAAGGGCGATTATTGATAAACAGGACATAGAAAAGTGATCCTAAAATTGATTCTTGGGAAACTCCTACAGTAACATCGGATGGATCACTTAAAACGCCATTAACACAAATGTTTTGATATATGCTGTTTAAGCTAAGAAAATAATATTTGTTAAATTTGAACATGCATACATTCCCAATTTTTGTAGCAGAATGCTGCGACTGACCAGGTCCAATAATGTTAAAATATCTTACAGTAATTCATCAATAAGATTATCTTTGTCGATTATCTTTATTTCTTTACAGATACCAATAATTAGTCATATTTGTTAAACTCTTTGAGAAAAGTAAGTTTTTGTACTGCAAAAGGTATGTGCTGATTAAAAGGAATCAAAGTGGGTATTAAATATGTTATTCGAGTAGCTTTGTCAGCTGTTTCTATTCTATCTGTAATTTCTGATCCAATAGCTGTTAAAATGATAGGGATTTTGTTAATTTTAAATTCGGTACAATATGTTGGAATTATTTACAAAACTCACTGTATCACTTATGGACTGGTCAAGAATAACATTTTAGAATGAATAAAGCTAGATATAGTATTCCTCTATTTTTAATAGAGTTTTTATATTTAAGTTTATATTTCGATAGTTATGCCCTCATTCCACTACTCTGGTAGTTTCGGATGCTTTACTCTCTTTTCTTTAAGCGGAACAGGTCTATTCAAGACTCGTTATGTATAATTTACTCTTAGTGTCAACCACAATCAGTAAGATTATCAGACACCCAGGAAACTCATCAAATGTAGAAAAAGGTCACAAATCTTCGTACATTTATAGCTAAAGTAACATTAAAGTTTAAATGAACGAGATACGTTGATAGAAGGCATGAATCTTTTCAAAACAAAGTTTTTAGTCAAAATCAGGCAAACAGGTTTAAAGTTATTGGCATGTTAACATTTTAATGGGGTTATAACTCAAGGCGAAGTAATGACCTCTTGATTTTCATGACGTCTCTGATAAGGAATTCAAATTTGAAATAATTTGACAAAATATCTTAAGAGTAAGTAAAAGCTTAAAGTAGGTCATTTACTTTCATTGTCAATCCAAGGGCTGTGCGTAAATACTAACATCTTACTAATTATTATTGAGATGCAAGGGACAATTAAGATTAAAACTGAGAATTTTCTTAATTTAGTTTCTAAACGAAAGCAAATTTAAATTTTGTCGAGAAGACAATAGGGTAAATATATTCTTTTTGTAAATTAATTTGAAGACAGCATTTAAAGATTGTCCAGCGTTATGTGTATTGCCATTTTTCATACATTTTCATTTTAAGTGTTGCTTCTGAGAATAACTTTAACTGAGGTTTTGACACCATCAGAACTCATGAATAATAATGAGTTTCGGAAAAGTTTACTCTCGAAAATTTGAAGATTAAATACCTCAAAAAGTCTTAGCGGATTTTGAAGAAACTTTTATTGTTTTTCATGTTAACATGTTTTCTTTTTCGGGGTATGTTGCTTTTATATGTCAGTCTTACTTTAACGGCATATTTGGTATTAGAGCTACTTTCAGACTGGTAGGTACGTTTGCAAAAATAATTAGTACAAGGTATCGATGGGTGTAAAGAACGCAACAACTGCATTAGCTCTACTTTGACGACTCGTATACTGTATGGTTTAGGAACAGATGTCCGATTAAATCACGCAGAGACTGGAACGTGACACAGTCCCCTGACCCCTTATCACTGATAATAAGATAAGCAAGGAGTGCTCACTAATAGATTAGAAGCGGATTTAGTTTGTTGATAACGAATTTGCAGCTTTTCAAGTAAAACATTTTTAAAATTCTTTTCTGTTGTTTCCATGAATACATTTAGTTTATTGTCATGCGAAGATAAGTACAAAGTTCACAAAATGTAAGACCATGAAAAAATGAGATAAAATGTCATATAAATCATTCATATCAATGTTCCAGTTTTAGAAATGGTTATTATGGATATGTGTGTAAATGTATTAAAGTATGTATTAATAATAATGTAGTATTAACAACAAGAACAGTTGAAATAATTATCAGCAACTAAGCTAGTTAATATGTGAGACATGTACAGATGTGATTGAGAGTATGTCTAGCTATGATGTGTGTCATGTATAGATGTGAATTGGAGTATGTCTAGGTAAAATATGTTGCATCTACAGATGTGACCTGGAGTATGTCTAGCTAAGGACGCACACTGTATTTCAACAATATGCATTTTTAAACAAAAGATTTAGGACATAACATGTATCAAAACGAATACGGTGTTCATTCTCTCTCTCTCTCTCTCTCTCTCTCTCTCTCTCTCTCTCTCTCTCTCTGCTAGATTTGTCGTCAAAATGCAGATAAAGTGTCATCTTTTCTCTGTTAAAAAAATAAAAAAGTACCAAACAAATCTTGACGATTTTCTTCAGCTTTTAAGGAAACACAATAGCGTGTCCCTGGCAAGGCACTTTACTCCAACTGCCTGGGAATTAAATTACCTTGATGTCTTGCTGTGTTGTATACTACTAAACCAAACAAAGCCAATCAAATCACCTTCAAGATAATAATATTAATATATTTCTTATATAAAAACCGAACCATTTATTTGACTTTTTACATTTGCACTGTTGTTTTTGTCGTCTCCAAAAGATGTAATGATAATGAAATAGGTGAAATGGAAATGACGTTTGTTTAAATAGTAGTAGTAGTAGTAGCAGCAGCAGTAGTAGTGGTGGTGGTGGTGGTGGCCAATTGACGCATCCTCTGTCATGTCCATGGAAGAAACCTCAGGCGAATCATAAAGGCAGTTTGAATTTCATTTAGATTTCACGTGAGAGGAATAAGGCACTAGGCAAAATTGCTTACCCTTCATTTCTTACAATTCTGACAAAGTTGAGATTATTAACATACTCTTAGAGTCTTTCATCTGTTTGGAGTTATATCTATGTATGATGACTATTAGGAAAGACATGTGCTATCGGAAGCAAACAGCTGATGAAACTGTCTTTCTGTTCTAGGGAAATGTATCTGAAAACACCACAAAGAACACTATCTTTGCATGCCCTATCAATACATAAATGACTTTTTATAGTGCATATATTACTAATATCTGAAAGTGACTTATGAAGTTTTAAAATATGAAACAAATTACAATTTTCCTTAAACAGCCATGAGGAGATGGCAAGTTTTATGAGGTGCACATCGGAAGAAAGGCCTAGCTGTGAACTCTCCAAACCAAATGAAACCCCGTGATACAGAAAAATAAAGAACATTGCATGTTTTTAAATTAAACTCTATCAATCAGATAAATAAAGAACATTGCAGGTTTTAAAAACCTGTTCTAAAATACACACATTTCTTCTGTTATAACAAGGTCTAAAATTATGCAATAACTGGAGAATAACATTTTGTTATAACAACGCCTCAAATTATGGAAAAGCTGGAGAATACCGTTCCTTATATTTGTTAAACCCAAGAAGCCCGAAACTTTAAAGACAAATTTGCACTTTTGTGCAACTCATTTCCTGTTTTCCATTACATCACGAGTAATGTTCTGAACAAAACTGGTACAGTAATGCTGCTATGTATGAAAATATGCTGAGTCTGCATGTTTTCGATTTTCCTCATACGACATGCCTTGAGGGAGTATTCTGCATGAAATATAACCACTGAAGCGGAATTTTTAAGTCATGGAACAGGGGAATAAAATCAACTTAAAGTCAAAGCTTCTGGAGTGGAAGAAAGAAAAATGTAGCAAAAGTAGTTCCTTAGAAGATTTATATGCTTCCATATCCTGGTGTCCAAACAATTAGCAAACTTTTGTCCCTTTGAACTCTGAGCCTGGACAGTTCCATCCCTACGCAAACTGTAAAACTTGCGAGACCTTGGCACTAATGAATGCTTTTCTGGGGTTAAATGATAAATTCAAGAAGTTCAGAAGTGATGTGATGTGATGTGATTATGATTTTTAACGTAGCTTTAACAATTTTTCAGTCATATCGCTACGATGTCTGCAGTGTGACAGTTATAGTGATGTCTAGCACTGGGGCATCATGCCGCAGACATCTAGCATGATGTCCCACCCAGTCACATTATCCTGACACCAGGCCGACCACTCCTAACACTAACCTCTTAATGCTGAGCGCCAAGCGAGGCAGCTGTTAGTACCATTTTTGTAAGTCTTTGGTATGACTCGACCGGGGATCGAACCCACGACCTCCCGCATCCGAGGCGGACTCTCTAACCACTAGGCCACCGGAGCGGTCCAAGTTCAGAAGTAGAAATGGTCTTGCAATGCTAATAGTCTTTTATAAGATGCACATATATTGCAAGGTCAAATTGTATACTCTCAAACCCAAATCAATCAGCTATCAAAGCAGAGACAGTTGCAGACTCTTTTAACCTTCCTCTTCACATAAACAATTCATTTTTTTTTTTTTATAAAATACGATTACACGTGTGTAAAATTAGGGAATTACCTCTTCATTAAATTTTAATCTCAGTGCAAAATTTCAAAATTCCAAAGCGGTACCTCATGACAAAGAATATACCACGTTACAGAATCTCGTGAGGAAATACTACAATAGTAGATAGAACCTTTGTTATGGTTCACTTAACCCGCGTTATCCAGTTTAAACGGGCTGGCCACTTTTCATCCAGTTTAAACCGGTTCTCAAACTATAGGATACAATGTCATCCACTATTCCCACAATCTTATTAACTGTTTTAATCCATTCACATTTTCCATTATAGAGATGAGAACTACCAATTTAATCAAAAAGGTCAGTCTTTAAAAAATTTATCAACTATTAGGTCGGATCTAGTTTGGTTCTGTTTAATACTTTATTTTTTTCTCGTTTGTCAAATGGTCTTTCAACATATGCACAGCCCTTAAGATATATAATTAAGAACACATATCCACTAATAGCTAGTGAG
Source organism: Megalonaias nervosa (assembly GCA_016617855.1). Taxonomy (NCBI): domain Eukaryota; kingdom Metazoa; phylum Mollusca; class Bivalvia; order Unionida; family Unionidae; genus Megalonaias; species Megalonaias nervosa. The sequence continues at coordinate 12,487 of JAECUM010017568.1, read as the reverse complement.
GGCAATGGAAAATAAATATTTCATCTTATTCATTTCATGAAATAAATTATTCATTATTCTATAAACAAAAACATAGAATACAAATAGCTCCAGACACTATATAATAATACACTTAAATACATGTCGACAGTTGTTGTACTACACATTATAAAAGCTATGGAAGTTCTTCGTCATTCTCCTTGAGATAGAGGGATAAAATTATATAACTTCTCAAAGCATTTCGGAAATAAGATCAGATTAGGTAAAGAGTCACATATGGCTAGAACAAGGAAAACAATATATAATGTCAGTCTGTCTGCACGATTTACGTGACGGAAACATGGACTTGCCTAGCTTGTATAAGATTCGAATTGACATCAGGGCTAAGGCTTTAAGCCGTGAGGAATTAGCTTTCCTTTCTTGTTTCTATGGCCTTTACTAAAGATTGTTTCAATGTATCCTTGTGATCCAAAGATAGAGCTGGCTATTTCCGAGTACGCAGTCAACATCAGCGAATATTTCAATCAGCACCACAGCATACATGTATGCTCTTTACTCTTGCTCAACCGTGATGCTAGTATGACACGAAATTGTTGCCAAAGATATTAGTTGAAAATGGTTTAATTTCAAGTAATGCGATCCCCCGATGCACCTGACACTACATCTGGACTATCTACCCTTAAACCTAGAATATCCAAGTGTGTTTATCGTCGACCGAAGAAACTGAAGCAATCGATGCGATATCTCGGCCAATTTGACGTAAGAAACCATAACGGCATATAACAAATTTCAACAATAGTTCCATATATATTTGGCAGTCATATACTTCTTTTAAAAATACGTCCGGGCTAAGAAATTTAAAACTAAAAAAGGGAGATGACACAAAAATGTCTTTATAACAATAGTTGAAGAGAGCAAACCAGAAGCAAATAGGAATTTTAAAACATAAATGTTTAGGAATTACTGGCCAAGGAATATATAGTATTTTTACACACTCTGAGAAAGAAAAACGTCTCTGCAGCAGGCAGATTTCATTGAACTCATAACACTTGAATGAGTAAGCATTTTACTGAAAATGATTAAAACCTTAATGATAGATAAATAATATCTTCCACCTATAGTTATGTCACCAACAGAAGCAAGCAAAGAAAATTATAGATAAAAAATATAGATAAATTTATTCATGTATTTTACAACAGAAGCCTATCGAACGCAAACGAATACAATAGGTGAGGAAGTCAGGATCTTCAAATATATGTCAAATGTAGCTAAAGGCTATAGTCCTAATTTCACGAAAGGGACATATAGAAGACAGTTTAGGAGACCATATAGTATATAAAAGGGAAACGTTAAAGGAAGATAATATTAAGAGAATATTTTTCGAGCAGTTATCTTTATGCTACAAGCAAGACGATGTCTTCAAGATAGTGACATTTTCAAAAAGTAAGAATAGCAAACGTAGCTGGCAAAAATGAGAAAGGATATGATCAATAATCTAATACTTGGCAGCCGGAACAAAATGTCTTACTAAAAGCGTCATAGCAATGCTGAGTCCTGTCGTCCAGTCCCAGCCGAAAACAATGTAGTAGTTAGATGTTAATAATTTACACTGTATAAATGGAACCGCTTATTTGCTATGCGTGTTATCAAAAATTGATGTCATTAATGAACAGGAACGTTGACATATTCATTTTGTATTGTTTTGTTATTTCGTTTGTTTTGGGTCTATTTTTGGTTTTATTTTGCTGAGGTTTTTTTTGGGGGGGGGGTGTAAATCAAGCAAAACATTAAATTAATGCAAGTTTGAGGAGTTTAAAGATACTAACCAGAATTTTTTGATTTATTTTTTAAAATTGAACTATACTATAAAAAGTTAGAAAAGGAGACATTCACCTTCAATAAAAGTCCAACTAGATTATAAGATTGTACTCGCAAGATATAGAAGAAGGTGAAGTATATCATCGTAGTTATGTAGGTTGGCATGATATAACAAAAACAAAATTTATAAGCACCAAAAATAAAATAGAAATGATATTCAGTAATGATGATAAAAAGCAATATAATTCCACCAATATACATTTACAAACTTTTCTCCATAGAGATGCCCAATACAGTGTGTATCAGCATGATTTGCCTAGTCTAATTTTGTTATTCAAAGAACAATTTCTAAATTTGCCTTAAAGCATATTTGTTCAGGTAAACAAAGATCAGTAATGTCTCATCATATCATCATCCTCAAAATATATAAATGTTTACATATACAGGAGTGTTGCAGTTAGGAAGTACGGAAGGAGGAGATGGTAACTTGAAAGATGTTGAATGAAAAAACATGCTTATCAATTTTTATGTATTATATATGATATCATTCTCAAATGAGTAATGTTTACATATTACTAATAATTTCATCATGGGTTTATCTATGACAAATCATCAGGAAAACTAATATTGTTAAGAAATAAAGACTTTGGTGGCAAATGTAGTCCCATGTGTCACTGACCCAATTTAAGATTTAAATCGTCTATGTGAGTAGTAAATAATAAAGGCGAAAGAACATTTCCATGCCTCACTCTTTTGGTTACATGGAAGGAATTTGGATACTGCACTTCCCCAAAATTACATAGTACAACTGTTAGACATACCAATTAACTAGGACATGGCTTTTGTTCATGATTTGCCCTATAAAATACCTTACTAGTGTCTAAAAAGATGCAAACATATGGTTACCATGTTTTAAATCATAGCTTATACATCGTTAAATGCATTGAAACATAAATCAGTAGAATATGTATAAACTAAACTGATTATCAGAAATTGTTGCTTCACATTCTTGTAGTACAATACATTCAAATATTTGAAATAATTGTCGCGAGAGTCAGAGGTCTATAATTATTTTGTTTTTCCCAGTTTACAAATTCTACATATCAATAACACGATTATATGAAATCATCTGGAATAAAGTTATGAACAATTAAATAAAATCATTAACGGAACAAAGAGTCTATTATTCGAAAATTTTAAATTTTGAACACACGAAATAAGTTGGCACTGAACATTTAACCCCTATTTGTTTAGCGATGATAGCACGCTCGACCATATACAATGAGATCAGTTTCATAAAACTAGAAGAAACCTTGCATGCTGAAAGTACATAATCCTTATTCAACACGCTTTGAGCACTACTGAGTAAGGATTCAAAATTATTTGTCCATATGTTACATAAGTTATTTTTGCCATTGTTCTCTCATCTGTGCAAACTGGTAGCTTGTTATAGTAGTGACAGAAGTAAGAAACCATATTTATGTACCATTTGATTATATAATTAATCAACAGGTCAAAAGCAAACTGTATCTTTCCGGAGATGAATATTTTCCAATTCATGATGCTGGCTTGTACCTTCGATCACATCTGATACTTAGCCTAACATAATCATAAATCTCAAATGGGAATGTTCAGTCAGCATTAGAAAACTGAGTGGCATTCTGAATTTTGTTGAGTACATAACAAAATAGAAATCTTCTGTACCATCTTTGCATAAGCTGTTCCTGTTTCTAACCTAACGTTCTCCCTTTTTTCGTTAATTATGCCTTGTTTTATTTTGTTTTCACGAACGTTGGTAACCACAAGTCTTTAAATATCATGAAAATATGGTAAATTTTTAAATATAAAAATATCGTCACCGTAAGAAAAGCTTATGTCCTCAATTGTTATTCTTCCAGATTGTTTTCAACTGAAATATTTGCATATCCGTCAAACTTATTATTGGACGATCGATAAGAAATAACTAGAAGGTACATTTAACATATTTAGTCATTATTTTGTTACGAATCTGTGCTCTTGAAATAAGTAACAGAAAAGAGTGAAGACAATAAGCTTTGTAAAATTTAACAAAATAATTTATTTCCCTACAATACAAAGTGAAAAAATGAGAAGAAAAAAAAGAACTTACGGTAATGGAATAAAAAAAATTTAAAACTAACAGACAAATAATTAAATTAAATGTTCATAACAACTTAAGCATTAAAACTTGTAAATCTTTTTCACGTTTTACAACAGTTTGAGTGTGAAAGACAATGACGTATTGGATTAAGATATTTAACACCATGTGATTCCCCCCCCCCCATTTGTTAGGAGCTATATGTTTTCCATATGTTGTCATTCAGTTAATTTTATAAAACCTTTAGGATTTATTATGGAACTGCTGCGAAGCAGTCCCGGCTTCTGTTTATTTCTCAAATATATTAATAGCCAATATAAAGGTCAGCACCCATCAAAACTGCAATGACATCATACTCATTATCTGTCTCTTTATCACAAGGTTTGAAAATATCACCTAGGTTAGATTGCTTACGTTTTTCTAAATCGATACTGTCTTCTATGATGAGTAGAAGAATTTAGAAAAACTGCATCTTATTAGTTATTCTGGCTACACAAAAAATGTTTCCTTAAGTTTTCTTTTTCTGTGCGTATTTAACTCACCCTCAGGGCACTTATCGCGTATTTTATTTCTGTATAAGATCCATATTAATCAAATATATTAAACAGAAAATTACTTAATGTGCGTGCGAAATCATTATCAAAAGCTCCCCTTATTATTACTGCTGATTGTGCCAACTGATGATAGTAAACTGATTTATGACAAAATCCTAATGCAATTAACTGAGATGAGAAAATAGATTAATTCTTTTATTGTATTGTATTTTAAAATCCTCAGTCCACCAATTAAATAATTTCGTATAATTTCTTGCTTAATCTTTGGTTAAAAAATGAAATCGTCTTGTATTTTTCTATATTCCAATATTTATTATTAACTCACATCGAATATCTTCGAAAATGTTGGATAGAGTCTGATTTAGTTATTCTAATAACATAATACTATTGTAAAAATTCAGTATATAACTTGTCCACATGCAAATTCAGAATAAGTAGCTTAGCTAGTGTTTGTTCTGCTGTTGAACCAGAGAATATATCCAATAAACCATTACATTTATAATAATGCCGGTTTCAAATATTACAACTCATATATGTCGTAAATGTAGGTATGTACAACAATCTAGCTGCATTAATGTAAATAAAACCCTCCTTTTTAACATAACCCATGTACTGAATTGTCAGTTTGTATCTATCCTTTTGTAATATCAACAACTGCATTTATGACTGAGTCTCATTTCTGTATTTTTAATGATGCCTGTAATTTCACTAAAATATTTAATTAATTTTGTTTAACCTCTTTGTCTAATGCATCAATTTTAACTTCACTATTACTTATTTTTGTGGCTATTTCTGTTACATATGTCTCTAATTATTGCTCTATATCCACTGATATTGTCTTTATATCTTCAATTGTACCTTTGCTGTATATATATATATATATATATATATATATATATATATATATATATATATATATATATATATATATATATATATATATATATATATATCCGTTCAATGACATCTGTTACCAATGTCAAATTCCAATCATTTAAATCTTGTAGTTTTTACTTAAATATCTGAAAAATATAAATCGTAGTTTTCTTTATCAAAGATATAATCGTAATTTAACTTACACTTTCTTTGTTTTTGTCTTCATCAACTCTTTTATTAATATCATCACCAACCGTGTATTTCTCAGTAGTCTCTTTCCTCCGTTTAAGATCTTTCAGCTTATTATTCTCCAAAGACGTTTTTGTGCAAACTCCAAGTAGCATAATAAGTTCATTTTTTCGTTTTCTTAAATTTATCTTAATTAAGAATTTATCTTAATTTTTCTTAAGTGTATCACACTTGCTATTCATGTTTAATTCACTAGTTATTCACGTATCTAGTTCTTTTGCCTCATATGTTCCTGGCAATTAAACAAAAAAATCACTATGACCACTTAAAGATATTAACCAAGGGCTTATTTATATTATTTATTATTAATGAATTAAGGACGAAAGTCAAATACATAAGTAGTTGCTATTGTTTCATGTATTATGAAAACAGAGAATAAATATAACGAAACACCGCTTAATTTTGAAGTTTTACATTCTTCTAATCTAAAATATACATATGATTCCTTTTTATATTAACCAGAATAATACCTTTTGGTGCATAACGAAAATAAAAAAGCTATATACTTTCAATTAGGTCATCGTCAAAATTATCTAATCTTGCATAATGATCATTCAGCCGTATATTATGATCACGCAGCATATCATGAATATCGTCAAATGAAACACTCATTGCTCCTATATCTAGATTTATTTTACTTAATGATTTCACTATTTCTGATTTAGCTATATGCACTTAATGACAAAGTCCTTTATTTACGCTATGAAAAATTGTGTCTGGTTTTTTTGTTATCGTTTGTTTACGTCTTTGTCTTTAACACCTTTCTTAATTCTTTTCGCCTTTTATCTACCTTGTCAATACTTCCTACTACCATTCTAACATTATTAAGATGTTCTGTATCTGTATTTACTTCGCTATCTGTTAGAACTTTTTCCATTGCAGCAGATTGTTTATTTTTGAATGTAGCTAAGTCCTGTTCTTTTAAATATTCTATTTCATTGCTTGCATCCGAAGTAGATATATCATGGGTTACTTGCATATTTTTTTAATAATTGGTTTGTTTTTTTTTTACTTACAATGACCTTATTCTATAAGTCCTTAATATGTATATTGACTTCTTCAAAGTCATCAGTCCTCTGTAATAGTCAAAGATCATTATTGACAGCTATCACTTTACCCTCCAACCTTTTTTACACCAGCTTTAGAGCAATCAACAAACTTTTTAATCCCTTGACGATTCTGTTTCTTCTCAACATTGAATTCGTTCTGCAGCTGTTGGAGTTGCGATTGTAATGAATAATAATTTATAGAGCCTTCTTTATTTTTTACACGTGACTCTCTAAGATTGATATTTGTTCAATTGATTATAATAATTTATGTATGTCCTCTTTTTATCTGATTCCGCTCTAACAGTTGATATAGTTTATAAAGCAGTTGAAAGGGTAATTAATTTCTTGGGGAAGCAGTTCGTATAGTAAGTTAAAGCTGTTGATAGAGTAATTTATCGCGTGGTAAAGCTGCTTATAAAATAATCAATCTCGTGGTAAAAGAAATCTGAAGTAATTTTTCTTGTTATCATCTGTTCGTTTTTTGCAGTTTTGTGGGTTAAGTAGATTTTTTTCTGTAATTCTCTGACCCACAGTTGTTAATTTATTATTAACTTCTCTCCATGATTTCGTATCCTCAAACAGAACCTTTGTTAGCTGCATCTGGTTTTTGTATCGGATCTATTAAGTCTGTTATACGATTACCATTCAATTAACTAATTTAGTGCTTCACCTTCTTCATCTTTCTCTCGGAATTTAAAACTAAAATCACTAGGACCTTTTAAAGACATTTCTGTTACTTATTTACGCAGACCGTAAAAAAATTAATGTGCCTTAGTCTGAATATACATATTGTGTGAGCTTCGGGAAAAAAAACCTTACATTCTGCCAGTTTACACGAGATCTGTGATAGATACTTAATTAAATATTCCAAAGATGTATGCATAATGCATATCACTAAAATCTTTACTTTAAAGTTTTCATCTTTAATTTCACCATTTAATCTGTTTATTGTTAACGTCGCACGAGGGGGGTGGGATCATAATGACAAATATTTTAATTAGATAGAGACTCTAAGAGTGAAATGTAGTAGTCGTTACAATACTTCTTGGTATTGTTTGCTTGATCAAAAAGGAAAAATACAAGTCTTAAGGCTTCAAAAATCCACAAACTGCATGTAATTCTGTAGATATATTTATGGATATCGCACTATGAAATTCTAGCAATTCAGAGATGTAGTTTCTTATACATTGCGTAACTATTGTTAGAAGCTGTTCAAACTTTCGAATTATGTTTCTGGCATTTAATATCTGTTTTTCCTCATTGTCGCCCTTACTAGTGATTCTTCTTTGGATATTTGTCATAAGCATACAAGATCATAGAAACCATCTTGGTTTCATTCTTACCGTTGACATTTTATATTGTTTGGTTGGGGGTTTTGTTTGTTTTCTTTTTTTCTTCTTTTTCTTTCCTCCTTATCATAAAATAGCCATCAACAGATAAATTCTCTGTACTGAAATGCATGCGGTTAACAAAACTTTTTTGCTGAAATTTCTTTCTCAGACTTCGCTTTCACATAGCGTAACCATTAAAGTAACCATAATTTTTGTTGTTACGTTTTCCAACCATGTGATGTAGTCACTGACTGTCATATTAAGTTCATAGTAACTTATTTTATTATAGCTTATTGCCTTACTAAACACTCCAGCTTAGTAATGGCAGGGTTTACAATCATACTGTTTCAGAACTGTGGTTCGTACCAGCTTGTCTTTTCAAGCTTTTGCGACAAATCACCAAACCAGGCAAGATATATTACAACTCTTTGAAGGAAATGCTAGAACTCCCCGTCAATGAGTCCTTTCTTAGGTATATATTATAATATATACAATACATTTCTTAGCTATTTGCTCTCTTTTGGCATCATATTCTTCTTTTCCAACTTTACGAAGATCTTTTATCTTTTGTGATATCAACTTCTCTGGAGATTAGGAACCTTTAATTCTTCTTCGGTTTTGCTTTCAAGATCTTATTCGCTTTGCTCTTTACCCTCTTTTTACTTTGTAAGAAAATACAGTTTTCCTAATACTCAAGTTACCTTCATATTATTTTCAAGTTGTTTTCAAATTAATTTTAAGTTACCGTCAAGTTACAAATATTTTAAATAGTATTTATGCTGATTTTCTAGCGTAACAAGATCTTCCTTTTTAAAAACAAAACATTATTCGTTTTCCACACTTTTCTTTTTAAATAAATGTATTTAAAGGATATGAGGTTCAAATTATTGCAAAAATTATAATTAAAAAAACCAACCTACAATATAAAAAATCCAGGAGAGTGCTTAATTCCTTTTGTTGTTAAGTAGGCTTCTTTCAAGTCTTCCAGGAATTCGTTTGCGAAGAAATTTGCTAATAAACGATGTTATTCCAATTATTATTACGTCTGACAATGACCTTGACATTTTATCTGTTCTAGCATATACAAAACTTCCTTATGCTTTCTTGATTTGTTTTGAATCCATTGTATCCAGCTCTTTGAGGTTTAACCAGTTATGTCATTGTATGTTCCATTTACCTCTCTAATGAAATAAACCTGATATCATTCAAGTAGAAACAGTTATTTTTAAATATAGTGCTGTTGAGAAAAGTTTCTTAGAATCTGCTATCAATGATATAGCGGAAATACATAATAATTTATATAAGGGAAATGCAGATTTTATGAATCAAATTCAAAAGCACTACAAAATGACCTAGAAAATCTATGACTTCAGAAGTAAATATTCGTAGTTTCTATATTGACCAAGAAAAAGAGAAATGAGAAGATAGATGAGTGACATTGATTTTGTAAGTTCAGAAATATTATCAGTGAAACAAAACATTGACTAGCTTCACAGCAATATAAAGAAAATGAAAGAAAATATGTTGATAAAGAACAAGATCCAGGGGAAGAAAGCAGAATTAAATGAAATATTACAAAAGTATTAAAGAAAACGCGAACAAATATTATACCATTTAACAGAAATAGAAACAACTTTAATCAAAATATGAATTATATTGAATCAAAATTTAAAGCAAAGGTATCGTTAGGTAAAAGATTAAAATTAAATAGTGTAACATTTGCTACTCTTTGACTGCTATTGGTATTAATATAACAACTCTAGGTTTAACCATTGCAAATTTTTATAAAAATGATTAGCAGTTGCTAGCGGTGGCAGTGGCAACGAATATTCGTTGGTCGATAAATTCGGAAACGTATGAACCAATATTGCTGAATATTTACCTAGCTTAGCTAAAGAAAGCATTGGCGGCATTGCCTAATATAATAAGTTTCTTTTATAACTGATAATGCTATCTTCATAATTCTTGCAATAATTAGCCTGTTTTCTGATATTATACTGAAAGGTTTATTTGTGGTAACAAATAGGATTAAAGTTAACTAAATACAAGATATTTACCAGCCCCTGCTAATAATAATAAATACTTTGTCATTCGTTTTATGATCTGTATTATAAGATATATTAGATGTAGGTCTCTCAACATCATTCTTATCAGAATTATCATCTGTGTTGTCTGTCTGATGGCAAATTATTACAGGCGGTTTATCAACTTCTGCCGCGTCCGTATTTACATCAGGATTTTACTACAAGTTTAAATGAATTTGATGACATTAGCAAATTGATCTCATAGCCTTCTATAATATCTATTTCTAGCAAATTGATCTCATAGCCTTCTATAATATATATTTCTAGCAAATTGATCTCATAGCCTTCTATAATATCTATTTCTAGCAAATGGATCTCATAGCCTTCTATAATATTTATTTCCATAACTCTAAATCAAGCATGCGCCTTTGCAACCAACTTCTTTGTGTATCCCAACTTTTTAAGCTGTAAATTATTGTTCAAATTGTAATATTCTGATTTATAGGCGCTATTCCTTCATTTGTTGATCCGTTGCTGTCCATAATTAAAAACATAAGCCCATCCTGCTGCTTTAATGTATGATTCTATTTTATTAATTTCTTCACCTGACCTTTTTCTCTTGTATTCAACTATTCTAAACCCATAATCATAATATCATATGTAAGCAAATAACACAGGAGGTGGCGAAGGTTCTCCAAAACTTTGAGGTACATTCCTATGTTCTACTGGTCATTTCTAAATAATAGTCATCACTAACAAATTTTACAATGTGGTCAACACAAGAATTATAGTGACCTATGTTCAAAATAGGCATTTTCTGTATAACATAATATAATTATTTTTATGCTTTTTTCTGGAATTTACCTTTTCTAAGTTCTTATTTAAGAGTAAATATGTTAAACTGGATTGCAGGACATGGGTAAGGTAAGTTGCTTGCTAGTTTTCAAAATCTTAATTCCATGATTTATTTAGATATAAATTTTCATAGCTGTCTGAATTAACTACACAATTAATGAAATGCATACAATTTCAAATTAATAAAATTGGGGGAATAGGCGTTGACATATTTTCCTATACTTGTTGTTGTGTCGTGTCTACCTCCTGTTACAAAAACTAACTTAAAAGCCGGTGACTCAGGACCTAAGCCAGCGGAACAGATTTCTTGAAGACCAGTGGCTCAGGACCTAGGCCAGAGGTTAAGTGTCAAAAAGTCGTAACTTTTAAAACACCTGTGGCCCAGGTTGTGAAAGTCAGTGGCCAGATTGAAGATCAGTTGTTAAGTGGAACAGAACCTAGAGTATATGTTAAGTGACTTAGAAGTTGTAACATTCTGAAGGACATTAATCTATGCCTTTTTCATAATTTTTGTGAGATCAGTGGCCTAGGAGGTTAGGGTGAAAGATCAAAAGCTAGAAGTAGTTGAAATTAAAGGTCAAAGGTCATATGACCCAAAAACAAAGAATTTAAAGACGCGTTGGTCTAGGTTGTAATCAGAAATAAAAATGGCGGAAAAACAAATGTTAGTTTGAAACGGTTTTAAAGTAGATAAAAAACTGCTTAGCGGTTTTAAACAGGATAGTACTGATTAAGTGGTCAAAAACTATGGTTTGTCCCATAATTTACTGTGTCATTGTGTATCTGAAAACCAAAGAATTCAAAATATATTTTCAGTTATCAATATATTTCTTTGATTATATTTCATTAATCTGTTATTTAGTCTGTATATCGTAGTCTGTGTGATGTTTTCTTGCCCAAGAAGTTTGTGCTGTTTGGTTCTTGTTTATTCTGAGAAATGAGGAAATCAGTCCGCCTTATACAGTCAAACAGTTATTTTCGGCCTTGACAGAATAGGCCATGGTTACTCCGATAGTAGCAGTAGTAGTAACATTTAATAATAATAATAATAATAATAATAATAATAATAATGATAATGTTTATTTATAATACAGGCCACTGGCCCATAATATATATCCATACATCATGCGATGCAAAAAGGTGTTTTAATGTGTAACAGAAGAACATCGTATCTATTCAATATGTGACTCATGCAAGTAATCATGGTGGTGTTTCTTTTCTAACTTGGTGAAATACAGATGTATATTACACAGTAATCACACAATGTAAACTATATAGAACTTTTATAATTTGCAAGGCTTTTACAGGAAACATTATGAAATTAGTTATCAGAATTTTCCCAGTATCATTTTGTATAAAGCTCTTAAATTTTTCTATAGTTGGAGTGTTATATACAAAGGATGGCAAATATTTCTACGGACAAGCACTAATGAAATGAAATTCATTTTCGATAGTAACATTACAAATTTGACACAATCTTTCTTCATAACAAATATTTTAATATTTCCCTATATTACCTTTGAATTGCAAGTTTCCCGCGCTAAGCATATTGATTATGTAACAAAACTTTTTATAGTTCTAGATATCGTTGACAACTGAACCATCACTCTAGGAACGCACACTTTCCATTGATTTA
>JAECUM010017567.1:0-41116 GCA_016617855.1 Megalonaias nervosa | reverse complement strand
CTCGGCTAACGTGGGTACGTGAGAAAGCCTGCCAGTAGCTTCTCGTGGGTCGGTTGTTCTTCCCGGGGTTTTCCAGGGTTCTTCCTCCACCATTAATACTGGCCGCCATGTATAGCCTATCTTGTGCTGAAAAATGGCGTTAAACCCTATAACAACAACAACCAATTTGGACCAATGGAACCAAATGGGGGTTCTTGAAAATGGTTGAGAGTCTCGAAAGCGAAGCCAGTAACTCTACTTTATTGTGGAAAGGACCCTAACATTTCCCCTGATATCTGACGAAGCCTCTGGAAAAAAAGGTTCAGTGCGGCACCTGCTGGAATGCTGAGAAGAGGGGCATATCGCAGGAGAGGGTGTCATTCCGTAGGGATGACTGCCTCTTTCTGGAGGGAAGGTAGAGTGGTCCGTAGACTTCCTACCCTGGTCTCTACAGTCACCTTACTGTGAGAACAGGGCCAGATTATGGCTTTGGAGGCCTGGGGCACTTAAGATCTACAAATACACTCAGAATGCAGTCCTTAAACTGTCCTATTATATGGGTATAATTTTTATAGCTATATTAGGATAAATATTAGACGGTTTAGACCTATATGTGGTTTATTTAAAAATGTGATTTTATTCACTGCAATGCAGTCAAACATAAAGATTCACTCTTCAACAGATTGAAGGAGGCAGCCAAAAAAGATCAAAAGGCAATGGTAACTAGAGTTTAAACCTTCAGCTGCAAAGCCTCTAGAAACGTAACATGGAGTTCAGCTTATGTCCATGTCGAAATCCCCTGTGGGGAAACACCAGAGTCTATGGTATGGGGCTTAAAGGGCGAAGAGTGCAAATGGACCCTGTAACTAAAGGCCGAAACCAGGGCCAAATCGTGTAAGACGTGACAGACCACTCTTTCTGCCTCTTGGCCTTCAGACAGTTAATTAGCTTCCTCCAAACTGGAGAGGGATCCTCTCCAAAACCTTTTGGATTGTCGAATGCTTGGATCGAGCATTCGACAATCCAGAAGGTTTTGGAAACACTTGGAGGAAGGAGGAGGTAAAGCTCATTTAATGTCTTCTCAAATGTCCCTGCTTCCTCCTCTGCCATCACTAGATCCATAGAATGCGATAAAAGAAACCAAAAACGAGGCGAAGGGTCCGACTTAATTGGTTCTTCTGAGAACTCATGTATGTTCATCGTCGCTGTCTTCGCTGTTTGGGGAACTTGACTTTGACGAACTAGATTCTTAGATTCAAACACAGTTCTACTCAAAAGAGAAGAAGACATCACTTTCCTGCGTTGGGAAGGTGGGACTCGCTGCTGGGTGCTAGTGACTTCCCTCCATCTGAAAGTGCCAATGATTCCTCCCGCATGTGAGCAGACAACTTCTTTCCATGTGTCACTTTGCATAACTGGGTGATTTCCATATCCTGGAAAAAGCCATGGACCCCTCTCTTATGAGAGCATATGACTTCCCTAAATTCATAAGTGCTGTAAACAACTCCTGTGAATGGAGGGGTCTTCCAGTGACAAAGACAATGAAGCAGGTCCCTTCTTGATGGCCTTATAGGTATATAAACTTTCTGCTAAGCCCCATACCTTGTCAGGCCAAGGCAATAAAAAGGACAACTGTCCACACACACACACACACACACAGAGAGTACATATTAAGCAGGTGGGGTGACTGTCCCCAACATCCTTCTCATGACCACATTTACCCAAACCTTGATCACAGACTTTGAAGTTCTATCACTGTAGTAAGAAAATATCAATATACCTGAGGAGGGGGTGGGGAGGAAAGGTTGGCAATGTAGTATGTAGTGGGTGGGGGTGCAATGTAAATATTCCCCATTTTTTAGATGCTATTCAAAATATTTTTACAGATCATACCTTATCTTAAAAAAAATGAATGCTAATCATGTTACATTGGTAGCATACCTGTAAGGACAGTAGATCCAAAGTAATCTAGAACAAGTCCATGTGAATAAAATATCAGAAAAATCAGAGTAACACTATTTCCAAAGTCAAGGTCTCATGTCTTATTCTGCAGAATTATCTCCCTTTGCTATTTACATATGATGAGGTTCACAACAATACATCAAAACAAATTAAAAAGTAATTTTATTTTCAGTAATAAATTTATAGATTTGTGAATAAAGAAAGATTACACTATTTCCCATTTTCATAAAGCATTTTGAATTTTAAAAATAGGGGACTATGGTGCAGCAATTGACACATGACCTTGAGCTTGGAAATAGTGCTATACTAGTACAATATTTCTAATAAGAAATTTGATATTTAGACTTCATTTTACTTTCCTTTTTGTTTTGTTTGCACTGAAACAAACTGACCCCTGACCCCTCTGTAAACAAACTGACCCCTGACCCCTCTGTAAATAAACTGACCCCTCTGTAATCCAGCTTCTTGGCTGCCTGGCAAAAATAATATTGCCCCAATAAGGCTTTTCTATGGAAGTTTTACTATAATTCATTGTTGGAAACCCATCTTGGAGTAATTCTAATATCACTCAGTCATAATGAATGGCATGGTAATGAACTGATCACACATGGGACTTCAGTGATGGTTGTAGTTAATTGTACTTTCTGTGTATTGAGCATTTACAATTACAGGAGTGTAACTAATTCAGTTTTAAGCACAAAATGTTACAAACTTTGAATCATACATATGAATTTATTTGATAGTCTTGAAAATGTGTTAGCATCCCATCTTTGAAGAAAACTGCAAACTGAGCACAAAATTAGAATTTGTACTGAAGACTGGGACTCATACTGAAGACCAGAAGTAGGAACCCATGTTAGGAGTCATATGAGATCAGTGCAGTTTTACAAATATTAATGCAATAAATAAGAAACTTAATAAAAATAATGTTAATTCTATCTTTATTTTGGAAATGAAAAAAACAGTTTGAAATTTTGAATTGAAGTTCAAACATTTTGCTCCAAACACTGTCATGACTATGGTTCTGGATGAAGAAGACACTTTCATGACTATGGGTCAGGATGAAGACATTTGTGACTATGGGTCAAAATTAAGACACTGTCATGACTATGGGTTAGCATAAAGACACTGTCATGACTATGGTCCAGGATCAAGAAGACAATGTCATGACTATGGGTCAGGATGAAGACACTTGTGACTATGGGTCAGAATTAAGACACTGTCCTGACTATGGGTTAGCATAAAGACACTGTCATGACTATAGGTCAGAATCAAGACACTGTCATGATTATAGGTTAGCATAAAGACACTGTTATGACTATGGTCCTGGATGAAAACACTCTTGAGTATGGGCCAGACTCAAGATAGTTATGACATGGGTCTGGATCAAGACACTGTCATCAGTTTTGGCCAGGATCAAGACACAGTCATGATATGGGCCAGGATCAAGACACTATCATGACATGGGGTCAAGATACTGTCATGACAGTGGGTCAGGATCAAGATACTGTCATGAAAGGGATTGGGATAAGACACTCATGACTATTGTCCTTGATCAAGACACTCATGACTATGGTCCTGGATCAAGACACTCATAACTTTGGGTCAGGATCATGACACTGTCATGACTATGGGTCAGGATCAATACACAGTCATGAATAAGGGTCAAGATCAAAACAGTGTCATGGCTATAGGTCAGAACCAAGATACTGTTGTGTCTATGGTCCTGGATGAAAACACTCTTGAGTATGGGCCAGAATCAAGACAGTCATGACTATGGGTCTGGATCAAGACATTGTTCAATTTTGACCTGGATCAGGATACAGTCATGACATGGGCCAGGATAAAGACACTATCATGACATGGGCCAGGATAAAGACACTATCATAATTAAGGGTCAAAATCAAGACATTCTTAACTATGTGTCAGGATCAAGACACTCATGACTATTGGTCAGATCAAGACAATGTCATGACTATGAGCGATCATCAGCACACTTGCATGATTATGGGCTAGAATCAAGACAATGTTATGACTGTTGATCAGGATAAATACACTGTCATGATTTTAAGTCAGGATCAAGACTGTCATGATTATGCATCACAATCCTGACACTGTCTTGACTATGGGCTAGGAACAAGACACATCATGACTCTAGGCCTGGATCAAGACACTGTTATGACTATGGCTTTGGAGTAAGACACTCATGACTGTGGGTCAGAATCAAGATGTTGTCATCACTATAGGACAGGATAAAGACTGTCATCACTATGGGCCAGGATCAAGACACTGACATGGCTGTAGGCTAGAATCATTATACCGTCATGACTATAGGCCAGGATAAAGACAGTGTCATCACTATGGGCCAGAATCAAGACACTGTCATGAGTATGGGTCAGAATCGAAACACTGTCATACCTATGGGTAAAGAAAAGGAATATTTAAAATGTAGGAATGTTTCTGTCCACATAGTGTGTTTACAATACATGAACTTAAAAAAAACTCCATAAAACTATTCAGTTTAATGGTATTGAATTGTATGTGCATTCATATCTTTACTAAAACAATTCAACACTTTCTAATTTCAGACAGTAGATATGTCCATTAAACAAGTGACATTATTGGAATTCAGAAATATTGTGCTCATGAAAATTCCCTTTGCAGGTAAGCAAGAAAGTTTTCAGTAGTAGTGGAAAGACTTCTGTATAATTGAATGTTAAAAAAATGTGTTTCCTCTTAAGGTAAAAAGAAAGTATTAAAGAGCAGTGGTAGGAGCCCAGTACAATTGCATGTTGAACAAATGAATGTTCCCTGTGTATGTAAGAAAGAATTTTTTTTAAGGGAAGTGGTAGGACTCCTATATAAATGTAAGTTAAGAAAATAATTATGATAATATCTTGGTGATATATTTTCATTATTTATCTACCATATTACCTATGTATATGACATTCAATGTCAGTAGTTTGACATTTTTCTTCTCATGCATCTTCAGCTTTTTTAATTTCTTTTTCAAAGATAAAAAATTCAGCAGTGTGCTTCAAGTTAAACTTTTTAGAAAATTTAGTGGGTTGATATATAAGATTCGTTTATTCATTTATATCAAACATCTTTAAACATTTTACATAAAGTACCATTCCTGTAAAAGTTGGAGAACTTACTTTTGGACTTGTTCCCAATTCTTTTTTTCTCAGAAAGTGTAGAGAGTGTGAATTGCAGAGTGTCCCCTGCCATACAGCAGATGTTGCTACTACTTCAGGTAAATTTATGTACATATGTGCTTTGAAAATTTTAACCATAACACTTTTATATTGGACTACAATGATCAGAGAAACATATATACACAAACAACAAGAGAAAAAGAGGAAATTCTGGTCAAAAAGAAACTCTTTCAGTAACTTCTGTTCATTCTGTTCCTAAATATGAAGTAGTATTACAAAGGAACTTTACTGGTGATCTAGAAATTTAAAAATTAATTATTTGTCATATCTCGTATACATTTAGGTCAGGCTGTTCTATTTACTTTTACCTCTTAATATTAAGATTCATTTAATTCTATTATTTATATCATACATTGTTAAACACATTTCTGATGTAGGTTATAAATGTAATTTTAGCCAAAATTTTATATTTTTAAAATTTTCATATCAGTTGAATTATTTGGCATTGTGTTGGCCTTTACCCTTCATTCATTAATATATTAAGCAAAACATTTCTTTGCTTATCAAATTACTTACCATTGACAGATAAAAGACATAATTTTCTCATCAGTTTCACTTCTTTCAGAGCATTCCAGAATCACCATGCACAGACAACTACTTCAAAATGGAGAAATTATTAGCCAGAGTAGTATCCCCTTACCTTGGCCTCTGGGGCCTGTACATGGATGGTAGTTCTGAACCAGTGGTAAAATCTAACTACAAAGCTCCCCCAAAGATTCAAATAATTGGTATGTTTGTTAATTAATTCATTATTTACTTATTCAGTCTTCATTCCAGAAATGGCAAAAGTGGGGCCCAAATGGCTCCTACTGGATCAAAAAGTGGGGTCACTAAAAAAAAGAAGGGGGATGCAAATACCCTTACCAATATTTTGTTATTCAAGAAATTCAAACACATCATTATCTAAGACACTTGCTTCATGGGCTTAATTTCTGCAATAGATAATATTTTTCCAGTGCTATGTTTTAAATTGATCATTGTGCAGGCAGACTTCAGCATGGTTTTCTACAATTTCCATGTCAGCTACAGAAACAGTGTTCACTATCAGGACACAGTTGTTCTGGTTGACAAGGAAATCTTAGCAAACTGTGCTATAGTCTGACTGTACAATAACTGGTTAAAAGTATATAATGCTGGAAAAGTGAACATACATTGCAGTAACTAATAAATCCATGATCTTAGTAATTTTGATTACTGTCAGCCTCTCCTGTTGCAAGTTTTCCTGCTGGTATTTATCTTGGACATTTTTTCCCCCCTGTACATTTCTTTGGAAAAAAATACTTATGTGTTATCGATGAAGAATTCATCTTGTCTTCTTTGCATTTGCTATCAATGATCATGGATCATGTGTGCTGAATTGCTGCCTAAGTTAATCAGAATCAGCAAGACATTTCTGACAGCCAATGAAATTGATTGTCCTATGCTTCTTTGGCAATATGTGCACTCGATTTCAGTAAGCTTGGGATGTGCTCAGTTTAATCTAATATCAACCATAGTGATCTATTTATTTTTATTTTCTTTAATCTATTTTTATGCACTCTTGTAGGCCCCTTGGAGGGAACTTGCAACAAAGATGAAAATAAGGGTCACTGACACAAGGGTAGCCTTGATAATTAAATTCAAAATGATGGTCAGTTACAAATATCATAGAGTATACAGACTTTCTAGCACAGTGCTTGGGGAACTAGACTGATGAAAACAAACTATGTGTGATAAAATTGTAAATTTATTTATGTTTAGGCACACAGCAAAAATTGTTGATTGCTTAAATATTGTTTTTGGACTTTTACACATTTTCAAGGGAGCCAGAAAAGAGTAATGTTCTATGAGCAATGTTAAATTTGGTACATTACAAGCAAGTAGTGAAACAATATCTACATTTTGTGCAAAAACTACATTATGACAGGCATGTTTTTGGTGAAATCAAAAGAGTGATGGATTATACAACACACTCTCAGTATAAGGTCTTCATTATAACACTACTCCTGTTATAAGGTGAGTATTGCCATTTCATTAAGTAAAATTATATGTATCATATACTTCATTATAAGATGGCCTCATTATAAGGTGGTATATTCTGCAGCTTCCATTGACAGTGTTATAATGAGGGAGTACTATATCATATACTTCATTATAAGGTAGTATCTGTATAAGGTAGTGTATTCTATGGCTCCCATGGACAGTCTTACATTGAGGGAGTACTGTATCATATACTTCATTATAAGGCAGTCTCCCTATAAGGTGGTGCAATTTATGGCTCCCATTGACAGTGTTATATTGGGGGAATGCTGTATCATATATTTCATTTTGCAGCAGTCTCACTATAAGATTGTATATTCTGTAGCTCCCATGGACAGTGTTATAACGAAGGAGTACTGTAGCAAGCCAAAAAATAAAATATAAATGCAGAGTATTTTTAATTGTTTGTTAGTAATTGATATTTTACACATAAATTCAACTGCTCTCATGTTATTTTGTAGTGCAGTTGCATGCCAGATTTTATTTCAAAATTTGGCTTGTTTTTTAATCTATATTTATAACAATAAATTGTACAAGTGTCTACATAGATTAAGTTTATATCCCTGAACAGATAGATAGATGAGTACATGCTGCATGTGATATGGTCAGTAGGGTAGATGAGTACATGCTGCATGTGTTATGGTCACTAAGGTAGATTAGTACATTGTGCATGTGCCATGGTCAGTAGGGTAGATGAGTACATACTGCAAGTGCCATGATCAGTAGGGTAGATGAGTACATACTGCAAGTATCATGGTCAGTAGGGTAGATGAGTACATGCTGCATGTACCATGCTCAGTAGGGTAGATGAGTGCATGCTGCATGTAACATGGTCAGTAGGGTAGATGAGTACATACTGCATGTGCCATGATCAGTAGGATAGATGAGTACATACTGCAAGTATCATGGTCAGTAGGGTAGATGAGTACATACTGCATGTATCATGGTCAGTAGGGTAGATGAGCACACACTGCATGTGCTATGGTCAATGGGATGGACAAGTACATGCTGCATGTACCATGGTCAGTAGGGTAGTCATTGGGATGGATAAGTACATGCTGCATGTACCATGGTTGGTAGGGTACCCATGTACAGTCTGTCAGTACTGCACTCAACCAGTTCTTGAACAACATGAACTTTGTACAAGTCAGTTCCAAATATGACAGGGAACAGTGCAATGTATTTTGGATAATACTCACACCTCACCATAACACAGGCATACCCTCCAATCCTCCATCCAGTTACATTAAAACCTGATGGAGTTTGTATTTCTAATCATAATACAGGCACACCCTCCAAAGCCCCCCTCTCCAGCTGCATGAAAACCTGACAGATTGTGCAGTTTTTTCTGATTATAAAATGGGCATACCCTCCAAACCTCCATCCAGTTACATTAAAACCTGACAGTGTGTTTCTCATCATAACATATGCATACCCTCCAAATCCCCACCCAGATACATTAAAACCAGACAGAGTGTATTTCTGCTACAACAGTATTTGAAGTATCGACAGGATTTTTAATGCTATTTCCTCTATCCTAAGGGAGATCACTCTTGTCTAGCTAACCTGTTTGGGTAGAACTGTTTTATTGCTAAAAATTAGCTTATGGTAATGGCTAGATATCCAAGTGAATTTGTTTTATGCCTTATTGGAAGGGATCAATATGCAAGGCAGTGGTTGTATTCCTTATTGGAAGGGATCAATATGCAAGGCAGTGGTTGTATTCCTTATTGGAAGGGATCAATTTGCAAGACAGTGGTATTCCTAGAGCATTACAATGAGGTAACTATTGTCAAAGAAACATATGAGTTAAAAGATGGTTTCCACTAAAGTAAACATATTTTCCTTAATATATCCATTTTAATAATGTGAGAATATTTTAACCTAGATTTACAATACCAATATTAATGGAAAAGGGATAAAAGTCCACAAAGTAATATTAAAATGCAGGTGTTTCATTTCATGTATACTTTTTTATTTTAATTGAAAAAGGGGGAAAAGTCCACAAATAAATATTAAAAAATGCATGTGTTTTATATCATGTATACTTTTTATTTTAATTTGAAAAAGTAGGAAAAGTTAACAAAGTAATATTAAAATGCACGTTTTATCTCATGCATGGTAGATTGGCATGGTAAATTAAATGATTGGAAAGAAAAAAAAACTAGAACTATGACCTTGCAAATACCAATATGAGTGTGAATTTGGATCCTTTGCATTGATTCTTCATCTGTCAGTGCTGTCAGTTTAGTTATCAGCTTAAGTTATAATAATCTTACCTTTGTGTTTACAATAATAATGAAAATCAAAACTTTTACATCCCACTTACTTACAGAAGTTAGTGATCATTTTTGTGCATGTGTAGGTTTCACCCATTAGCATTATTCTATGTCATCAGGGGAGGTAGCTGAAAGCCCATATTTGTGAGGACTTGTCCCAAGTTTATGGGGAGTACTCTTTAACAAGTTAGATATAGATGAGAATGAATACAAAAATTTAGCTAATGTATGAAAACAGTTCAAATTGTTTCTGTACTCAAGTACACCTTTTCTAAAGGCCACTGTGGCACTAAAGTGGATTTTGAAAAACTGTTTTAATAGGAATTCAACATTACACATTTTCCTGTGATCATTATTGTCAAGTAACACTAAAACATATTGTGTATATAGGGTTGTCAAATATTTATATTGGTGTTATGATGATGTGCATTATACTGAGTGACTACCATATAATGATCAGTTTATGTGGTATCATGAAGTGTCTTATAATGAGGGACTGCTGAATAATGATCAGTTTATATGGTATAATGAAATGTCTTATAATGGGGGACCACCATATAATGATCAGTTTATGTGGTATAATGAAATAATCTATAAAGGGGAACTGCCTTTTAAAGATCATTTCATATAATATAATGAAGTGTCTTATAATGGGGGACTACCATAAAACAATCAGTTCATGTGATATAATGAGGTGTCTTAAAATGGGGAACTGATAATGATTAGTTCATGTGGTATACTGAAGTGTCTTATAATGGGGGACTGCCATATAATGATCAGTTCATTTGGTATAATGGATGCCTTATAATGGGGGACTGCCATATAATGATCATTTCATATGGATTTATTATCACTCATTGAAGGGAGGTGCTTTTGCTATAATTTTCTTTTTTTTTCTCAGATGAATCTGAGGAACAAGTGGCAGAAGAGATAAAAGAATACCCCAAACCTACAATGTCAAGACGAGCCATGTTTCATCAACAACATCGGCAACATTTGAACCGTCCATCAACTGGCTTACAGCCCAAGCACTTCCTTCTTGCTGTTAAAGAACAGGACTCTATGAGAAGACACAGCATAGATGGCACGTGACAGGGATGGGGTTTACTTTTTCGTTGAAACATTTTTGGTAAGGAAGAGTGCGGCCATTGAAAGCCAACTGCTGGAGAACTTGTACACTACAATTAGTAGATTTCAATTATCCTAATGGGAAAAATATTGATGTTGCTTCAGTACATGATTTGTTGGACTCTGCCTGAACTAAGAGTGAATGACTTTTCAAAGCAAGTGTTTTGATAATGCAGCAACAATACATTCTACATTATGAAATGATTAACACATTTGGCTGACTGACTTGGACATCACTTAACTATCTGCAAGTACTGACTATAAAATGGATCCACATTTTCATATGATGTCAGGAAGTTGCCTAAGTGACTAAATTTGACAACTAGTAAGCAAATCACTGTCAAGGAGTGACCATGAAAGTACTGTGCTGTACATTTAAATATAAAGCATTATCACAAAATGTACATGTATTAAGTTTTCACAACTGATTGACCACTTACTTGAATGACCTTTATGACTGCATTACTATGAACACAAATTGGGATGATGTTGTACATAACAATTCAAAGAGTCTAGCTAATTGAAACACTAATGTTCAACAACTGTACTGATGGGGCAGTGAACAAATATTTCTGGTATTCCACTCCAGTGAATTATTAAAATTATTTCTCTTGGCCTGGCATAAAGAAATAACACACATGTGAAATCATGTTTCATTTTACTAACTGATCAATTATGCCTTGTGTGTGCTATTTGTCATACAAAATCACAAAATCTTCTTAAACAGGTGTTTTTGGGGATGTGGTGGGAGTTTCTGTCAGAAAAGTGGTTGAAGATACCATAACATTTTCTAAGTCCAAGTTACTGCATGAACATGGTAACATGTAGCACAAAACAAGTATATACCTTGTGTGCAAAGTCACACCACCTTATTTTGGAACTCATTACATGTGTATTTGTAACTTTAGTTCCAAAATTGTATCAGGTGCAGGTGAAAATTTCAAAGTACATTCATGCTCGTGCCTATTGATAACCTAGGAGGGTGCTAAGCAGAGAATAGGTGTGCTTGATTTTGTATCCATTGTACACTCTTTTTATTTGTGGCACAGGCACGACTGTGTGTATGCCACTTAAATTCAAAATTAATTATAAAACTCTTTATATCTAAAGAGGTGAAACAGCATGTGTACAAGCCCAGGCCTTGGAGTAACTCTGTTCTGATGTGAAATATCATGTGTACAAGCCAGGGCCTTGGAGTAACTCTGTTCAGATTGTGAAATATCATGTGTACAAGTCAGGGCCTTGGTAAATGCTGTTCTGATGTGAAATAGCATTCATTCTACTGGCATGTCAAAGTGGCATGCTGTTCATTTTACTGGTACATCAAATTGTTGTGCTGTTCATAAGCGAATAGTATTTATATTTATCTCCTGGCACATTCTGAAATACCAAGCTTTGTATTGACTAGTAAACCTTTCTGAGTACAAAACTCAAGCTCAGACTCACAATCCTAAAATTAGATAAAATACTTGGAGTGTTTAGAATTCTAGTTGAGGGAGTAAAGACAAGAGACTCAAGAGTGCCTGATATTGCTCTTCTGACTGACCTAAGTGCCAAAATGCGAGAGCAGTTGGTGAAGAAATCTGTGTTGGTTGTGTTATTTCTGTCAAATTCTGTCGATTGGTTATGAAAAAGTAGTGTGAAAGTTTCTTTACCATTTTCAGCCACACATGATGGCAAGTATACATAAATTTTACAAATGTAAATGCCTTCAACCAGAATGAGTTCTGACATTTTTTTAAATCAAAATTTATTGATTGGTTAAGGACTGAGTTAGAAATTTTTCTATCAGACAGCAGATGTACATAATTTGTATAAATTTTAAAAGTCATCAAGCAAAGATGTGTTGTCAGATTTTATCAAAATTTGTTGAGTTTTTAAAAAAAAGGTGGTCTAAAGGTTTTATCTGTATTAAGTAATGGTGGCCATATTTGATTGTAATCTGCATCATTTCTGCCAACTTGAAAGGCCTTCATGCAGGGTGCAAATTTAAATTAAGACCCAGACTGGCCATTAACTTTTAAAAGCTACTGATACTGTACATAATTATCTTGCCCTATTTGTTCAACATATTTTGTGGACTGGGTCTATGTATGTAATAAAGGTAGGTTAGCAAACATTATTACAAGTACATGATTGACTAACTTATTTTTTTTTACACCACGATCCATCGGTAAGTTCAGAAAATAGTGAAAATGTGTCCTGGTGGGTGCTTTTTATGAATATCAAAATGCTTTTTACAAAACATTAACTTTTGTGTTTTTAAGAACCATAAATGTGCAACATGTCAAAACATAATAAATATGGTATTTTTTATCAGTCTACTTGTTTCAGTGTCCAGTCAAATGCTTCCTAGATGAAATGGGAACAGTAGCAAGTTTTACCCCTTGAAGTCACTTGTTTATATTCAGGTATTTACTAGAACTTTGGTAAGAGACTCTGAGTACTTCAGACATGAAATCCACTGGGTAGAATGACTATCAACTTTATTGTCCCTTTGGTCCAACAAAGTAACTGGCTCAGACTGATAGGCAGGTAGTAATTTTGAATACTACCTTCATGCTCAGATGCTTTCACTCTAAATTTAATAAAATTCTTTTGACTACATCTTTATTAGTCATTATACTGTTTTTCTATTTTTAGTAGCAGCAGTCATTTTTAATGATGGATCAGCATTTTTTGTACAAACTTGAAAGATCTTCATGCCAGAATATTGTAAATTTTATTTTAATTTCTGTTGAGTGGTTTTATGACAGGTCATTTAGAGGTTTTTATATTTATTTTGCAGCAGTGACCATATTTTACTGGGATTAAATGTAAAACTTTCTTTCAAATTTGTTGAAATTCTGTTGATCTGTCTTTTAGACATCACTTAAAGGTTTTATTTCTAGTAATGGGTGGCCATATTTAAGGATGGATCAATACATTGGTATAAATTTTAAAGGTTTTCATGCCAGAACGCTCTCTGCCAAATTGAAAGTGGTCCAGTGGTTTTCTTTAAATTTGAAAGAGAAAATGTTGACAGAAGCAAAATGGATCAGTGATGCCATGTACCATAAGCTCACTTGGCCTTACAAAGTTGAGCTGTAAATTCTGAAAATTCTGTGATTAAAACAGGAGACTCTATTTAAGTCACTGATTGTTTAATTATCTGAGTTTGAGCCTAGGCTTGACTTACATGCTCAAAAGCTGAGAAAATTTGGGTCTGATATAGGTCCATATTGTTTGTAACAAGGTGTTAAAGTTTTCATGGAGTACATTTGTCATATAATTCTTGTAAAAGATATAATATCCTGTAAAAGTCTTGCATTTTAGAAAATTACCCACAATTGCCTTTTTTTTAAAAATAGATATTTTTAACTGCTATATTTTTGTAACTTGCCAACTTTTTGTTCAGTTCTTTATAGCCTGACAATGCTTTATCAGCATACAGAATAAAGTTGCGTTAGTGCAGAAGAAAGAGAACTTGTAATATGTGTTATTTATAATAAATGGGAGTTGAATTCATAATTTTATGTCTTGTTTATAATAAATGGGAGTGAATTTGTAATTTCAAAGTCTTGTTTATAATGAATGGGAGTGAATTTGTAATTTTAAGTCTTGTTTATAATGAATGGGAGAGAATTTGTAATTTTAAGTCTTGTTTATAATGAATGGGAGTGAATTGGTAATTTTAAGCCTTTTTTGTAAGAAATGGGAGGCATAATTGACTGATGTGAGGGGAGGAGGCAGGCGTATGTTACTCTGTGTTGGTTTTGTTGTGTATGTTTCTTTGTTGCATTGGAAAAATATTTGTGTTCAATAAATGTACTGTATTTTATTTAAAGAGTTCTCTATTTGTCATATAATTCTGTTTTACATAGAATCCAGGGAAAATTAATAATTTATGCCTTAATCAAATAATTTTGCATGAATGAAAAATTTAATTTCCTGAAGACTTGTTTGAACCGCACAACTACATGCATTCATCATGTTGAAAAGCCATTTTTGTGTAAACTATTCTGAAGTAATGTTTTAATCTAAAATAATAATGTGTTCAGTAATGTATGATTAATGCCATCACATAATTCATACAACACTTGATATTTTTTCCAGAACTTTTAAATGTTTTCAAGCTTTCTCTCCATGTGTTACTTTGTCTATCACTGCATCCTATAAATGTACCTCCACAGCAAAGAGGTGCTATTTCATCTAGTAATCTAGTAATCATTTGTGTTGTGCGTCTTTCCATTCATCCACTTTTATCCATCTTTTTGTACTTGTGTTCATTATTGTTTGAAAAATATATAAACAAAAATTTTAATTTAAAAATGATGTATTTTTATTTAGATTAAACTTTTTCTGTTTTCATGGAGTTTTGTATTCCCTATGATGCATTCATAGAGTTTTGTATTCCCTATGATGCATTCATGGAGTTTTGTATTCCCTATGACACATTCATATTCATGGAGTTTTGTATTCCCATAGATACATTAATAGAGTTTTGTATTCCCTATGATACATTCATAGAGTTTTGTGTTCCCGCAGATACATTCAGGGAGTTTTGCATTCCCACAGATAAATTCATGGAGTTTTGTTCAAAACATCGTAAAACATTCAAAAGACTAAGGATACAATGAAATTTTTTTTTTTTAAATTAAATTTTGGTGATTTTTCAAGGTTGTATGGACAATGTCTCACATAAAAATCACTTCATTTGTTCAATTTACAATTAGCACATTTTATTACATTCCATGTTATGAAGAAATTGTGTAATTTTGTTGCAAAAACTTCGAAATAAAGCCAGCTGAGACTAATTGTTTGATTTCTTGTTCATATCCTGAACTATTGCTCTGAACACAAGTCCCTCAAAAGGACTGATGCTCTACAATAAATTTAACACAAGTCCCTCAAAAGGACTGATACTCTACAATAACTCTAACACAAGTCCCTCAAAAGGGACTGATGCTCTACAATATATCTAACACAAGTCCCTCACAAGGACTGATACTACAATAAATCTAACACAAGTCCCTCAAAAGGACTGATGCTCTACAATAAATATAACACAAGTCCCTCAAAAGGGACTAAACTCTACAATAAATTTAACACAAGTCCCTCTAAAGGATTAATGCTCTACAATAAATCTCACACAAGTCCCTCGAAAGGGACTAATGCTCTACAATAAATCAAACACAAGTCCCATTAAAGGGACTAATGCTCTACTGGCCAGAAAGAATTTCCAGGAATACAAAATAAAACTGTTTCTTCGTTTCAATTGCTGAGTGTCTGATATTCTTTAGTGCTGAGAACTTAATAATGGCCACCATATTGGATGTATGATTGGTACCAATTTCATTTAAGACCAACTAGAGGAAAGTCTGTTGGTGAAGACCTTATGCAGAGGTGTAGTGATAACACAAGTTTTAAGTAGTAGCAGCCATGTTGAATGTAAGATCAGCACTATTTTCATTTAGGATCAGTTAGATTTCAAGAGAAGTCTTTTGCTTAAAGGGACCACTCCGGTGGCCTAGTGGTTAGAGCATCTGCCTTGGATGTGGGAGGTTGTGGGTTCGAACCTCTGCCAAGTCATACCAAAGACTTGAAAAAAAATGGTACTAACAGCTGCCTCGTTTGGCGCTCAGCATTAAGAGGTTAGTGTTAGGACTGGTTGGCCTGGTGTCAGGATAATGTGACTGGGTGGGACATCATGCCACATGTCTGTGACATGATGCCCCAGTGCTAGACATCACTATAAACTGTCACACTGCAGACATCATTGTGATGTGACTAAAAAATTGTTAAAGCTACATTAAAAATCTAAATCACACACACACACACTCTTTTGCTTAAAAGCCAAATATGATATGACTATCCAGCCAGGAGGAATAGCGATAAGATTTTCAAGAAGGCCACAATTATGGTGGCCATCTTGGAGGTCAGATTGGCACCATTCTGATTTAAGAACAATTAGACATCTCCTGGCTAAACCCCATGTCAATATGACTGTTTGGGAGGAGTTGTGATGGCATGATCTTCAACATGGCTGCCACAATGGCTATATCAGATCAGCACCATTTTTATTTAGGACAAGTCTTTTGCTGAAAAGCCCATCTTGATATGACCATCCATTCAAAAGGAGTAGCAATAACAAACTATTTTGGCTGGCCTGACAGCTAGACATAATAAGAAGCCTTCTAGTATAAAAACCATGTTAGTATGACTTTCATTCTGGACAAGTAGCAATAACAATATTTTAAAGATATTCTGCCATGTTGCCCGTATTGGATACAAGATTAGAAGAAATTTCTTTTAGGACCAATGCGAAATAAAAAGTCTACTACTGACAACCTCATACTGACATAACCATCCATTCAGAATGAGTAGCAATAAGATTTATGGAGGGCCACTGTGGCAGCTATATTGGATGTCTGAGTGGCACAATTTTCTTATAGGACCAACTACAACTTGGGGTGAATGTGTGTATAAAGTTTCATGACAGTCTTCAGAGTAGTTTAGGAGAAAGATCAATAACAAACTTGTGCTAACCAACTGATGGATGATGGATGACAGTATAACCCATTAACTCTTCTGGTCTATGAACTTATCTAAGATCTTGATGAAATAAACATAAAACCCATCCAAGACCTTACTAAAGCAATCCCATATATTTCTGATTTGAAATATGGCTTCCAGTATGGTAATAAGCTCAGGCAATCAGATGCAAGATCACCTAATTAGAAAGCATGAATATCAATCATTATTGAACTCATCTGAGACCGTTAACGATATAAGCATATGTTCCAAGTCTAATCAAAATTGAATCAGAACTAAGACTCCAGAGTGCTAACAAACTCGACCAATCGATGCATGATCACCTCATTAGTATGCATGGCTGTCACTCATTACTGAAGTTGTCACCTCATTAATATGCAAGGTTGTCACTCATAACTTAAGTTGTCACCTCATTAATATGCAAGGCTGTCACTCATTACTGAAGTTGTCTGATGTCTTAATGGTATGATCATATATTCCAAGTTTGATAAAAATCAGATCAGATATAATATCTCCATGCAGAGTCGTTACTGGTCATATGCAAAAGCACCTCATTATTATGAATGAGTCTCACTCAGTAATCCACTTTGGATTGAAATTACATCAGAAATATGGACTTCAGAATGCTAGCAGACAATTGTTGATGGAGGGATTACACACAACTGACGACAGATGATAGGCCAACACAGGGCCAAGCCATAAGTTCAGGGCTATATGAGCAAAAAACTCCTTATCAGAATCTGATCAAATTTCATAGACATCACTGTGGCTTGAAGGGCTTTCAAATTTGTAATATTAATCAAGCATCAAATATAGCAACCATTACCAAATACAGAACATGGCAATGGTAAGCTCACATAAATATAAACCTGTATCTGCCACACCCCAACCCTTTCGTATGATGAAGACAAGTCTATAGTCATGCAAAATCTTAGTGACATAAACCCATTTACTGAGTTTAATAGAAACTGGATGAGAGATATAGACTCTAGATCTATGGAGGTACAAGGTATCATTAATATGTGCTGATCTCACATACTGTAAAACCAGTCTATGACAAAGATAAAAAAGATATTAAAAAC
The DNA here is from genome assembly GCA_016617855.1 of Megalonaias nervosa. Lineage (NCBI taxonomy): Eukaryota > Metazoa > Mollusca > Bivalvia > Unionida > Unionidae > Megalonaias > Megalonaias nervosa. The sequence goes on along the minus strand of JAECUM010017567.1, from coordinate 22,915 downwards.
TTCGGGTGTGCAGAAATATAGGTGCAGGACTGTTGACAAGCTCAGCCAATCAGATGCAAGGTCACATCAAATAATATGCATGAATTTCACTTACAATCATGCTCAACTTTGATCTTGATGATTTACCAAGTTTAATCAAAATCCTATATAAAAAAAATATAGCCATTAGAGTCACGAAAAATCAGAAGAAAAATCACCTAAATATGCATAGGTCTCAATCATAATAAAATCATTGAACGTCTTTTTGATTAAACTTGCATCATAAATAATCAAATGGTAAAAAGCTCAGCCAATCGTATTCAAGATCACCTGATTAATATGCATAGATCTTGCTCATATAAAAAACATATCTGGGTGATATACAGTGTAAGCTAGTATCTTATCAGATTCAAGGCTTTCAGAGTGGTGATAAGCTCAGCCAACCATATGCAAGATCAATGCCTTATTCAGGGAATGTGATCATTCTCAAAACTGCCCAAGATATTTATGATATAAACTTATATTCCATGTTTGGTCAAAATCGGATCCCAAATAGCTTTGAGAATGGTAACGAGCTTATATTCCAAGTTTGGTCAAAATCAGATTCCAAATATAGCTTTGAGAATGGTAACAAGCTCTGCCAATCAAATGAGAGATTATATCATTAACATACAAGGCTCCTGCACCAATCCAAAGTCTTCATGATATAAGACATATATTCCAAGTTTGATTGAAATTGGTGCTGGAATCCTGCCTCCATTTTCAAGCTCAGCCAATCTGACACAAGGTAACCTCATTAATGTTTGAAAGATTCATTATCAAATTCATCTTAAATCTTGATAATACAAGCATATATATTACAAGTTTTATCAAAACTGGACTAGATATACAGGCTCCAGAGTGGTTACAACGTCAGCCAGTCTGATGAAAGATTAACTCATTAAATATGCATATCTTGCCCATCATCAGATCCATCCAAGATCTTGATAAGTGTGGACCTCATCCATCATCAGATCCATCCAAGATCTAGATGATAAGTGTTGATCTCATCCATCATCAGATCCATCCAAGATCTTGATGATAAGTGTGGATCTTGCCCATCATCAGATCCAGCCAAGATCTTGATAAGTGTGGATCTCATACATCATCAGATCCATCCAAGATCTTGATGATAAGTGTGGATCTCATCAATCATCAGATCCATCCAAGATCTTGATGATAAGTGTGGATCTCATCCATCATCAGATCCAACCAAGATCTTGATGATAAGTGTGGATCTTGCCCATCATCAGATTCAACTAAGATTTTGATAAGTGTGGATCTCATACATCATCAGATCCATCCAAGATCTTGATGATAAGTGTGGATCTCATCAATCATCAGATCCAACCAAGATCTTGATGATAAGTGTGGATCTCATCCATCATCAGATCCAACCAAGATCTTGATGATAAGTGTGGATCTTGCCCATCATCAGATCCAACCAAGATCTTGATAAGTGTGGTTCTTGCCCATCATCAAAATTGTCTAAGATCCTAATGATGTAAGCATACATTTTAAGTTTGATTAGAAATGTGGCCTACAGAGTACTCAGTGAGATACAAGAACACCTCATCAGTATGCATGGATCTAGCTCATCACTGAAGCCATTCAAGCCGTTAATGATATAAGCATATATTCCAAGTTTAGACAGGACTTTGGTTCTTTATTAAAAAAACAACTGAAAATAATAAAAAGTGTTTGGGATTCGTTCCCCAGTGGAGTTACAAGTTATCTCCCACCAAAAATGCATATTGGACTTTGTATACGAAACTGCTACTGTTGACCCTTATTATCATAATATTTTGCAAAGTTGTTTCTTTGTTCCAACAAAAAAAATTATTTGAAAAATTACAAACTTACCTAATTTTAAACAATACATGAAGAATTTCACAATGTTCTTTGTCACATTAACTTGTTCTCCAATAATATTAGTGCTGAAGTTATTACATGTGCATGTCAGTTTTCACAAAATAATTCAGCCACAATAATTATCATTTTTGTTTTATTTCATGGTAAAATGTTTTCATTGTATACATCAGCTATATAAAAATATTAACATAAATTAACTTGTCTTTTTCACCGTGGATACAGTCTGTTGATACTGATGTGCTGTCTTTCTTTTCTGCAGTCTTGACAAAGATTTCTTTTGCTTTCCTCTATGTAATGACTGAATTTCTGGGATCAATGTTTAATTTTTTCTGTTCATTCTCAACAAAAAATGTTTGTTGTTTTTCCCTTTAAACTCCCTCCTTATATTGTCTACATGCAATTTGCATACTCTGACACAGAGTTGCATCTGCCTCTGAATCTTTCTTGACATAATATATCTCACTTTACCTGATGCCTTCAGATCCTATTTGATCTCACTTTACCTGATGCCTTCAGATCCTATTTGATCTCACTTTTACCTGATGCCTTCAGATCCTACATGATCTCACTTTACCTGATGCCTTCAGATCCTATTTGATGGTTTCTATATTTATTCTCCCTAATTTGGAATCAATAATATCATTCATAACATTCCAGGATGACTTGACTTGTGGGCCATGAAAACAATTCAGTAAAAACATGATCATCTTTGATAGACAAGGGTACCTGGCAACAATATCATCATTCCACACCAGTTATCTACATGTTGTCTCTCTACAAATTCTGGAAGGGTTTCTTTTTGGATTCTTATAACTAACAAATCATCCTGGTCCAGCTCCTCCTCATTTAACACTTTAGACACTAGAGCTGGCAACAGTAGTTCAAATCTTTCTGGCAAATATCACAAAATGCTAGTCTTCAGCAGCTAAATTTTCTCACATATTGACCAAATACATTCCTATTGACTTTGCATTCAAGCCATTTCCATTCCACACATTTTTCAAACCTTTATCCAAACCATTTTGTGTCTATGTCTCTAGGACTGGTTACTAATTATATGAAAGAATGGGAACCAGTCTAAAAATATGTGAACATCAAATAGAGTATATCGGTATATGGGTTTGGCAAGCCAGAAGTGGTTGATAAGTAACAAGAATCTTGAGACCTGAAAAAATAGTGACAAGGTTTCATTGATGGAATTTCAGTCCATTTACAGACTTGAACCTGAAAAACTCATAACTGAAATTAGCACCCAACTTTTTGGTGACAATTGGTAACAGGTTTCAAACATGAAGATCACAAAAATGCCACAGTTCATATAGTTTTCTCTGCACAGATGCTAGCTTCAAGGGTATGTCTATACTGGCAAATATAGGGTTTGATCATGAGCATTCAGAAATTTAAAGTTATTAAAGTCTTAATATCATGATGTTTGCATAGGTTTACTATGGGAACGGAGTTAATGATGTGAGGTTATAGATTAGAACAGTCTTACAGTAGATCCACATATGCATGTAATATGTGAGAAAGCTTGCCAGTAGCTTCTCGTGGGTCGGTGGTTCTTTCCGGGGATTTCCCAGTTTCTTCCTCCACCATTAATACTGGCCGCCATGTATAGCCTATCGTGTGCTGAAAAATGGCGTTAAGCCCCACAACAACAACAACAACAACATATGCATGTACAATTAACTTTACCATAAATGCAAAATTCTGGTTCTATTTGCAGATGACAGGCAAAATGAATACATACTGTCTACCTTAGACTGATTTTCAATGGGATATTAAACTTTCAGGCTGGCATTTGTTGCCATGAAATAGAGTGGGTTTGTACAGCTTGTAGAGTGTGTAGATTTGACTATAATAGGTGGAGTGTTCTGCACATTGGTTAATATCTATGCAGTCAAATATATATAAAGTTTATACACTTTACCATTTATAGAGTAATTAGAGTTGCCATTTTGATATTATGCTTCAGATATGATCTACCACCATATTTAATGTTGATGTCCCCTCCCACCAATTTTATTCAGCAAATGTTTTGGAACTTCATATTTTGTACTTTATTGGCTTAGGTGGTGCTCTGCCAATATTATGTAGTTCTGAGAGAGTGACAGGTGTAAGGCGAAGTTGTTTGCATTTGCAACTTGCACAATGAACAGAATGTTTTGCATAACTCTATGTTACTTTCATGTACTCTGGATATTGTAATTGTGGAAACTGTACATGACCTAAGTACACAGCTAACCAAAACTATGGCTTCAATGTGCTTGCAAAATGTGCCTGAATTAATTCTAAAGTACACTATCTCTAGCATTATTAAAACTGGGAAAAGGAATTTTGCCAGGTCAGACAATACAGCTTCTGAAAGTGCAATGAATGAATTACAAAACATGTAAAGAGGAAACAAAGTTAAGCTATTGACTCATTTTTTTCCTCCATAATTTACCTTTAAAAACCAGGAAGTGAAAATGATGAAGTAGATCTAGCATTTTTTTAAAGGTGCACATCAGAAGTAAGGCCAAACTGTATACTCTGAAACCCAAATTACATCCATCAGTCATACACCAAAAAAAGAGAATTAAAAGTTCTTTTAAGAATACCCAAGATATACAAGGTTTTTTTTGAATGGCCAGGATAACCAATGAGGAAAACAACAAAGAAATTCTCTTTCTTTAAAAATTTAACCCTGTGCAAAATATAAATCTGTAGAGCACCACCTCATATCTATCTTTCTTCAGTTTTTATTTATGTGTTCAGACGCTTCAAAGTTTCAGGAAAGCGGTGCTTCTCAACCTGTTTTATTCAACGCTACAGTTGCAAACGCAATGCGATTGTCAATATGTGGACATCTCGCCGATGGAACGTTGTGTGCGCTTGAATGTTCACCGACCCTGCATCTGTCGAGTTTACGTTGTCGAAGATAAAGTGACTTAGAAACTACACTTAACGTATGCATAATGCTTGTTGACATTTATGAGTGCACAAATCCACTCTGGTGGCCTAAGTGATTACAGCGTCCACCTCAGATGGAGGAGGTTGCGGGTTCAAACCAAGTCATACTGAAGAAGTATACAAATGGTACTAACAGCTGCCCAGCTTTGCTCTCAGCTTTACGAGGTTAGTATTAGGACTGGTCGGCCTGGTCTCAGGATAATGTGACTGGGTGGAACATGATGCCACATGTCTGCGGAATGATGCCCCCCCACCATGCTTGACATCACTATAAGCTGCCACACTGCAGACATGGTAGCAATATGTCTCAAATTGTTAAAGCTACGTTAAAAATCCAACACACACAAATTTATCAAGTTGGGTAATCGGGTTGTTTCTGGCATCAATCCAAATGAGCTTGTGATTGTTCAAGACAAAATCTGAAATGGAAACTTGGACATCAGCGATGTTGTTTTAAAGCAGCGAGGCTCTGTCACGAAAAACCTGACTGAGATCACTGAGAACCAGGGAATCAGATATTCTAGTGTGTCGGGTTGCTTACATCAAAAACTACGTCGACGATGATGATGCTACAACATAACAATATGTGGATGCAAAGGCCGTCTAGTTACTAACAATACATGAAGTAGATTCATTGGATATTTTTGAAGGAATATTGGTTGATGAAAGCTAAAAAAGAGGTGACAAAATACGAAGCAGTCTATTTTTGGTTATGTTGGCGATGGTTTTGATAAACCTAAATCTTACATCTTAAAAGTGTGCGAGTCTGGATCGTATTTATTCATCATAAGTGGATTCACTGCCGGGTGGGATGCAGTGGCAATATTAATTAGTATCAGCATCATTGGTCAACGAAGATGAAATTCAGTTTGGAGCCTTTAACGTCTCTCCAGAAGTGCACTTAACAATCTTTGGTGTCTGTGCTTATGATTAGTCATTATAAATATGTGATGGATTCTGAACAGCCATGTGATGATGATATTGCTGAATTTACCAGTGGGGTGCTAGATCAGCTGGGACAGCATGCTAACATCGATGGTGATTTTGGGCTGCTTGTCAACAAATATCTGCGAGACTAATGTATACGCTGAAATATAATCTATGCAAGAACTCGATAGAAATCAAGCGTTGGGGCCACCCTGATGTACCAATACCAACTCGAGGCCAACTTGGAATCATCATACATGAGAGCAAAAACGCAGTCGCTAACTACACCGTGGAACGTGAAAACATCCAGTGATTGTTTCTGCAACGATGGAGCGGAAATCTACCGCAATAAAATTCTCCATCAATTATATCGAATGACCAACTTTAACTCAAAGAAAAAAACCTAGCCTGATATTTAATATTTTCACCCACTAGATAGATCTAGTTGATTTGCTAATCCTACTTTTCTTATCTCAGGCTGATTGTCTCACCCCACTTGTTTCAATCATGGTGTCCACGCGCTAGGAACTACTTTTCAAAGAAAGAAACCCTTGTTGTTTTTTGCTGTGCCTGAAGAAGTTCTTTTAAAATCATACAACAACAACAACATAGATATAAAACAAAGAACTTCACTCATGCACACAAAGTCTAGATATCTGGTAGAGCTCATGAATGAAAGTGCATCGTATAACCCAACACTGTCAAGGCTATAAGTGCTAATCACAGGAACAAACTGTTTGAATCCCCGCTGCTTGTCCCTAACACACCATCATCTTTATTAAACACTTTGTGTTTTAATATGTTGCACTTCTGGGAACAGGAGGGGGCGAAGAACACAGAAACATCAAGTGGGGGAGATATATCTTTAAAGCAAGATTGTAAACTAAATTTAGAATATTCTGAGTTTAACGAGAAACAGACGAAGACAAGGACAAGGGAGGATGTAAGAAACATAAGCAATAAAAAACCAAGAATAAACGCTAACCCCAGGTTTCAAGACAGATGTCCTGTATATACAAATGTTATAATAACAAAAGCGCAGAACTCGAAATCTGTCACTTTCATTATCCATATGATGATGAATTGTGTTCTCGTTTTTTTTATTTATTCTAAGTGTCTGGAAATAGTGCTACATCAATCACGGAGAACTCTAAACTCTGCAAGATATCCTTTTCCAGACTGACATTCAGTACTGATATAACCAAACTTTTATAACACTTGTAATTTTGGATTGGCATTTTTGTGATAATATGCAAGCATGTCTGGTATTATCGATAAAGTGTTTTTAACTTCACCCACTCTTTATATTTTTATGTGGTACGGGCCACCGTCAGTTATTTATTATTCTTTGTCCTCTGTCTTTTCGCATCAAGCAATTAACAAAATATTTTCCTTTTATTCCGCTGGTCCGTTTGTCATTGGCCACATCCTTTGGTCCGTCCGTAGAAATAATGGAGCCCTGTGTCCAAACTAAATCGTATGTCAGTTTCTTCAAAATACATGACGCTGGAGAATGTGTATAGCACACCACAGTCATTAGGATCTAAGCCAAGCAGTTCAAGACGTTTTATAGTTTGTCTGTTCAATAATGTTGACGTTATTTTCCCAACATTTCAGCAGGTGTTATTGTAATACCCACCATTTGTGCGCCTGTCATTTACCATATCTTCTAAACCAATGGTCACGATATATATGTTAGTTGTGTTGCTCTCTCGGTAGCCATCTACAAAAGGGGAGTAATCCCTAGCTCCTGCCTCAGTGGTACCTTGCAATGTGTGAAAGGCTAAATAAACGCAATCTTAAATACGATGAAATTAAAAATATTTTCTGACCAGGCATTATATATGCAGTCTGGAAGACACATCACATATGCGACGAATTTAGAATAATGACTCCTTGGTCACAATCTGGGTGGGGTGGAATTGTTTGGTTGATATTTTTAACGGCACTTTCAACACACTATTGGCTGTATCATGCCGAGGAATTGGAGCATGCTATGGGGGGGGGGGGGGGAAGATGGGTTGAAATGCATTAAAAAGAGTGGCGATTTGCAATGAGGAGCCATTGTAGTTGCTCTAGTTCATGCAGTTTTAATAGCTACAGAAGCTTGCCACATGCGAGGTCCTAATTCAAAGTCAAGGTGATTTATCTTTCGTGCCTAATGCGCGTGAGTGTGGTAAGAAAGAATCCTCATTTTTTAATGAATTTATTCAAGAAGGAAACAAAATAGCATTAAATTTTCAATGAATTTGTTTCAATAATAAACAGAAATCATAAGGATGTCTTACATGCATTTAATTATTTCAGCATTACGATGGCTGTTGTGCAACTACCCGTATTTCAGAGAAAGAAGTTACAGGAGGGGGAACTATCCACTCTGCAAGATAAAGTCAGGTAAGGATGGTTGTGATGTTACCAAAACGTTGTCTATTCGAAGTTTGTTCATAGCTCTACACTTATTTCTATACAAAATTGTAGGTTTTAAATTTACAAACACTTGTACGAAGAACCCCTAGACAACAAAAGGCAGTTGTGTTCGGTAATAATTGTGTCTCAAGAACACCTGTGTAAGAACCATAGATTTCAGTGATTCAAGGACTCTACTAAAGTACAAATCACATGGGTCATGTATGCACATTTACTCATTTTAAATTCAATGTAAATTGTTCTTTTAAATTTTAACACTAATTTTCTTTAACCAAAGTCTATTCTGTCCTGATTATTGAATACTCTGCACCATAACTGTCTCCAAGAATCATTCAGATGAAAATTATCTATCGCTATGGACTTTCGCAATGGTGGCATGTAATAAACTTGGGTCAAAATAAGTGTGCGTCGAGTGGAATCGTCACAATCAAGGGTAGTACAAATTTTTTTTTAAATCAATATGTGTAGCTTTCGTTGTGACATCACAGCACACAACATTCAATCCGGATTGTACTGGATCACACCTTTTGGTTCATTTCATCCAAAAATGTCTACGTACTTTAACATTGATTTTGCCGTATGCACCCTCGGGGCATCTAAATAATGACCTTCCAAAGGAATATGGATGTATACGAATCCAAATGAAGCGAATACTTGCCACTTAAAGGTATATAGAATCAAATTCTAAAAAATGACATCCATTACTGAAATAGTCAGTGTTGAATGCCTACATGACCCGTGTGGATATAGGACTCAATGAACACAGAGCCATACTATATGTGCACTTGGCCTTATAGCCTTTTGAGCTAAAAGTTGCGAGAGAAGATGTATTCACAAATTCTGCCCTAAATTGCATCCAACTGCACTTTAAAAGGGCAATAACTCTTTCAAAAATTGGGGAAGCACAAAGATTTGTTGATATGTGCATTTTTAAATGATGAATATAATATGTATCAAGTTTCACTGCACTCCCTAAAAAATGCAAGACAAGTCGTTTTTAAAGGATTCTGTCTTACAGTACATTCAGTTGCAGAAGTCTTTAACACCCCACCCACCCAACTGTGGGAGTAAAGTGTGTGTGTGATTTGAATTTAACATAGCTTTTAACAAATTTTTATGATGTCTGCAGTGCTGCAGTGTGATAGTTTATAGTTATATCTAGCAATGGGGTGTCATGCCACAGACATGTAGCATTATGTCCCATTCAGTCATATTATCTTGACCCCAGGCCGACCTGTCCAAACAATAACCTCTTAATGCTAAGCCCCAAATGAGCCATCTGCTAGTACCTTTTTTATAAGTCTTTAGTATGATTTGGCTGGGTTTGAATTCATGACCTTCCACATCCTAGGTAGATGCTCTAACCACTTAGACCACCTGAGTGGTCAGGAGCAAAGTGATTTTATGACCTGTGTTTCTTTAGGTGATGACTGTAATATTTATCAAGTTTTATGGCAGTCCACCAAAAACTGCATAACTAATTCCACCAGATCAAGTCATACACTGCATTAAGCTACAGAACACAAAATGTGTTTCACAATATTTACAATATTTCATGCATTAAGCAACAAGACAAAAAGTGTAACAACTCTAACACAAATTGTGGGAGTGAAGTCGTTTGTAAACCTGCACATCTTCTGGTAATGACCCTAATATTTACCAAGTTTCCTGGCATTCCATCAAAATCTGGGGAACTAGTTGCAGCATTGTCATACATATACTTCATTAGGCTAAGCAGCAGAGAGGGTGGACCCTACAACTTTGTAGAGACCTTATTTTTGAAATTAAAGGGTTCCTACGAAGGCTGAAAAAAAAGTTTTGCTTTAATAATGGGTGAACCCTACAACTTTTTTGTCTTAATAATGAAAACTTCTCTAATTGATCAGATTTTTTCACGTGTTGGTCACATACGTTTGTCGTCCACCCTCTCTGCTGCTATGAATTAAACAGCCAGTATAGATATTATCAATAATGAGTATTGGAGAACCATACTCAGCTAAATTAGCTCGAGGGCGACTAGAGGCAATTAAAAAATATCTACCTGTTCGTGATTCTGTTAAGCAACAACTACAATCGCGTCAGGAATCTCAAGTTGAATTTGAAGAGGATACAAAAAAATTATTTAAACCTATCACTGAGACCACTAAAGGTATTGAACCTGTGTTAGAGAAAACCGCTGAAGCAACTGGAAAAATAGCAAGAAGAACAAAAAAGACAAAAAAATTTTTACGTGAACTTCCAGAAAAATTAGCTGCTGCAATGCCAGTCCCGGAAATACCTGAAGGTGATGAAGCAGAAGGCGATACTCAACAAGAACCAGGACAAGCGCGAGTCAAGGTTAATATATCTGATAAATTTGCCGACAATGTCATTGATGCTATCAGACGGGCCAAAAATATAGGACAATTAGCTGCGAGTGCTGTGAAAGGTTATGATGATCGAAAACAATATTTAAAACCTGAATATGCTGATGATAATATAAGTCGCGAAAATTGGTACAAATGGATATTTCGCATATACTATAACGTTGATCAGGCTAGAAATAGTGATCCAAAATATATACAATATATTCATGCAATAGATAATTATATTACCTTTATACAGTTACCGCCAGAAAAACAACAACAAATACAACAACAACATCAACAAAAACAACAGGAACGACAAGAAAAACAACAACAAAGACTAGAAAAACAACAACAACAAGAAATACAACGATTACGAGAACAACGAAAAACACCAAAAACATTTGAACAATCACTTCGTGATTATCCAGAATCACCAAAAACATCACCAAAACCAAAAACATCACCAAAACCAAGTGAAGAGAAAGAAGAAGAAGAATTTCAAGACGCTTCCGAAGTAACTGGAAGTGGCCTAGGAAGTGGTTTTATTACTTGTCCCAATAATGTCCTTGCTGATGTCGATCGATTAGAAATCCTCATTGGAGGAAAACGAGCTGGTAATAATTCTCCAGAAATCATTAATGAAGTAGCTGATATTTGCAAACGATTATTTACAGGCGGTATCATGGATATTAATGTATATCGGTCTCTCATTAATGAAATCAGTGACGATGTCACTTATGATTATTATAGTGACTAAGTATGTAATTAGTGATAAAGTCACTTAATAATAAAATGATCATACACAATACTCGTGGACCTACCATGGTCAGGGTAATAAACTCTCGATTACCGGTATACAAAACGATCTACGGAGATGGATTGGGTGATGTTATTCAGGGTCTGTTTAGAAGAATAGCTCCAAAAGCAATACCGATTGCAAAGCAGCTAGGAATGAAAGCTATTGATGTTGTTCGTGAAAAGGGTATAGGCGCTGTTGGTAATATTGCTAGCAAAGCATTCTCAGCGATCAAAGATAGACTATCAAGATTAATACGCAGACCACAAGCGGCCCGACCTCAACCTGTGAAATTGGCCAGCACTGAAGTGATGCCCGCAAATGTCAGTAAAATAATAAATCAAGCCGCTAATCAAAAACTAGCGGAGTTAGCTGATATCCCGATGTCGGAAAAGGAAAAAAAATATAACCGCTAGTCTGATAGCAGGAAGTGGTCTCACTTCCCGAAGTGGTCTTCGAGTTAGACGAAGACGATAATAATAAAGATGTTTAAGCGCATATCTGACCCCGCGTTTGACATGGACGCACCAATACTCAAAGATGAGTCTGTGCGCGATTATCAATATTATTCTTACGACGCTCGAATTCCAGATCAGCGTGGACGAATCGAACTACAGGTTCAGGATACAAGCAGATATTTCCTACCCGCTGAAGCATTTATTGAAGTCGAAGGTGAAATTATAAAGACAGATAATACCGAGTACGCCGCTGAGGTTAGAACTGGTTTTGTTAATAATGGTATTATGGCGTTATTTGATAGCGCTACGTACATGATTGACGGAAAAATATTGAATCAATCCAGAAAGACGTTGATGTTGCTACAACAATACTTGGTCTTGCGAGATACAGCGACGATTACTCAAGATCAGCTGGTCCATCAATGATGTTCTCAAAAGATACTTCTGACTACCCTGACAGTAGACAACACAATTTAGTACAAACACCACAGAATACTGCAGTCAATCCACAACCAGCTGGAATGATAGACCGGCCTGCTGCTGATTTTCCGTTATTGCAAAGTATTAATCCAAATTTCAACTTAGGATTTACAGCACGTCGAGCAATGTTAAAGGGTAATAGGAAATCATTTTCTTGTGTGATTCATTGTCACACATCTTTGGATTCTGTAGAAATGTTAGAAAAGTCATTTTTGGAGCCAAACATACGGTTGTACTTGTGCGAAAAAGCGATGATAATGATGCAATGTGGCACGTTGAGGAAGCTGATGATGCTGCAACCAGAGCACTTCATGGTAAAGTAATACTGACCAAACTTTCCCTGTGGATGCCAGTGATGACTCCAACAATATCTGAAGAAGATCGGTTACTATCTTTTATGAGTCAAGGTGGTAAATCAACGTTATCATGGTTAACGATGACCACAGATGCTATCCAGAGTAATATTAATGGTTTATTTACGTGGCAAATAGCATCACAGCAAGGTGTTTCTGCACTGCGACATATATTTATTGCACTTCAAAATACTGCACGAGTAAATAATCAAACACAAAATATAATGATATTTGATAAACTCGGTGTTTCTGAGGTTTCATTAAGGATAAATGGACATCAAGAACCATCCGAAGATATTTTGTTAAATTTCGATCAAAACCATGTAGCACGTGCATATCATCGATTAATGTCTGTCATGGGACGTGATCAAAATATTGATACTGGTTTACAAATATCGCAGCTAGATTTTACATCGCTGTATCCGATTTATTACTTTTCACTAGAACATTTAGATTTAACCAGACAATCTGTTGTAGATATACATTTTCGAGCTCGTGTGAATCGAGGAGTTATTGTAAATTACAGAGCAATTGCTGTTATACTCAGCGATAAATCGATGTCACTCGAAGGTGTTGGTGGACGAATGAGAGTTATTGATGCTCCAGTAGAAAACATGTAATTAGATCATCCAAAATAATTATAATGTCATATCATCACGTTAGTGTGAGTCTGACTCCTGGTCAGATTAAAAAGCTTCAATCAGCATCAAAAATAACTATGGAATAAAAATATCGTTAAAGCGAGAACAGATGACCGGTGCAAATAAACTATCGTTGACCGAGCATCAGTTTAAAAACTCTAATGACTCTAAAAAATCAAATAAAGGCGTCAAACTTAATCTTTCTGCGGGCGCCATCAAGGACATCGCTAAATCGGGTGGTATATTTCCACTTCTTGCAGCAATACCAGCATTAATAGCAGCTGCAGCCCCAGCTGTTGCAAAGGTAGCTGCGCTAGGTGCTGTTGGAACTGCTGCTGGAATGGCGTTAAAGAAAGCAACCGGACAAGGAATCAAAAAAAAGGGAAGGGGTTTAAGATTACCAGGGACCCCACATTCATGGTACGGAAAGGGTCTAAGATTACCAGGGACAGTTTACTAATAACACCCATGTCCAATTTTGATTTACTTAATGCTGCTAAGCAATTAAAAATAAAAAATTTCAGAGGTGTTTTTATGCGCGATCAATTACCAAAAAAACCAAACAATATTGAAACCGGTATAATTAATCTCGATAAAAACTCTGGACCAGGCACGCACTGGGTAGGATATGCAATTGATCCACGTGGAATTATTTATTTTGATTCCTATGGATTAGCACCACCAAAAGAATTTTTAGAGTACGTTACCGGCGATATTCCAATCTGGTATTCAACGCTACCAACACAAAAAATAACTGATCCTCCAATATGAGGTCGTGAAACACTCGCTGTGCTTGATGCTATATCGAAATCAACAGCACCGCCTCATAAAGTCGTACACGCGTTCACTACACTACGTCATAACACTTAAACTGATATCAGTAAATATAATGGTAGATATTTACGGAAGATCCTCAGGTAAAACTCAGAAGTTCGATTTATCTAAATATGCAACCCTTGATCAGCTCAGAAATGAAATCGATGATTTATTAAATATCACAAGTGTGGATCAAAATGAAGTCGTCGTTTTTCAGGACAAACAAGGACGATTAAAAACGAGTAATATACAACTACTAGATGTACTTATACGAATTCCAAATGCGGTTGTTAATAATATCGTTACTTTCACTGATCAGGGTAAAATACAGGATTCCGGTAAGTCGGTTAACGATTATGTTAAGAAAACTGGTGATGTATTTACCGGTGACATTATTATGTCAGGAAGAAAAATTACGTATCTTGGAGATCCAATCGCAGATACAGACGCAGCAACAAAAAAATACGTCGATGATCAAGAATCCAAGTACGTGTCAGTGCGTGGTGGTATAATGCGTGCATTTCTCGACATGAATAATAATGGTATTAATAATCTCAGAACACCAGAAACAGATTTCGACGCTGCAACGAAGAAATACGTCGACGATAAGGAAATTCCAATAACGACTTCGTTAACGACAATTAATGATGGAATTGCTGCATTTAGAGCTGAATATTTTACTCATGTACAAACATTTCTAAATTTTCGTAGAAATGTAAACAGAAATATTAACGAATTTTTTGGAACTCCACCAGTCGTTGACATAAAACTTACCGACATTAACATGAAAATCAACGATATTGTTAGTGGAATTCCTAATATCGTTGAAAAAACGAATCTAGTAACAAAGTTACTTGCTGGAATGCCTCACAAGCAGATCTTCAACGTAGTATACACAGTAGCATCAGGATTAGGAGTATGGACATTGCAAGATAATAATCTCAAACACACCGCAGAAATTACTGGCGTATACAGGCTGTCTATATTTAGCATAGCAAAATTCAGTATATTTACTACATTTCCATGGCGTCATTCAATCGATACTTTTCTGGAGTTGTATCCGTTATAATAAATAAAGATGCGGAAGAAACATTTCTGCTTGAAGCATCTGATAAAAATTTAACCAGAGCGTTATACTGGTGGTGCTTGGAATTTGTGTGTGAAACTCCTCAATTAGTTACCTAGATAAGTATAATGAATCAAGAGTCATTTATCGATGTTCAACGTCACAGATACGCTCAAGTATGTGAGTGTCAAACCAAACTAAAAAATATCATCGACGATTACACGATAAAGGTAAAGAAATATCGTCGACGTATGGTTGTTATTGATATAATGGTATACTCGGTTTCTGCTGTTATTGCTGGAACTGGATTATTACTATCAACAATAACGATGACAGCGCCTGCAGTTGTAACAATTATAGTTTCAACGGCAACAACATGCGCAGGTATTTTCAGTATTATCGCTATCTCTAAAAAAATATCTACGTGTACAAATGATAAACTAAACGAGTACGTGATGAAATTGCACACAGCAACAGCCGCATACACTAAATTATGCTCGTATATTTCAACGTATCTCAGTGATGGTAAAATATCCGATGAGGAGTTCGTAACGATAATGAAAACCTACGATGAAGCATTCATAATCGCTAATGACAATAACGGAAAGATGGAGAATTAAATAATAACGATAATAATAATGTCAGAGTCGCGCGAATTACTTCAGCAGGTCGTAGCTAATACAACGCCGTCAAAAACTACTATGATATCATTAAGTTCAACCAATCCTGAATTTAGCGTTAATTTTCCGACTGCAATTCCAGCAAAGGAAATAGCATTAGGGCAATTACGAGTTTATTATAGTTGGCCTAATATTAGATCAAAACCGTTTTGGTGGACAACAACCAAATAATTCACTGGTATTTGCGAATAAAAATAAACCAGATGGAACACCTGACTGGCAGGTTGTTGGAATTTCAACGGGCAGTTATCAAATAGAACAGATCAACGATGAATTTCAACGCAGAATTAAATCTATCACAGGGAAAGAATCTAAAATAGCGATCACTGTTTATGAACCAACATTATCAGCGGCGATTGAAATAAATTCTCCTGATTACCTCGTAGATATTTATCAAAGTTCGATCAGATCCGTGTTAGGATGGCCTGATGTTCCACCGGTTTATAATGGAGTTTCAAAACCAAAACTAGAAGAATTTAAAACGAGTGAAGAAAAATTCATTAAAAATCCAGAATATCGAGAAAAATATCCATGGAGATATATATTATTTGAATCTGATCCAAACAACAATGCATACTACTTTATCGATTTTGACGGTAAAAGAATTCCCAAGATGACTAGATCAGCATTTATTAATTCTTCTGTTGATGTAAATCTTTTCAAAAGATTTTTAGCTACTCTTAAACCTGAATACGATAAAACGTTTAATGATTTAAGAAATTTACTTATTTCATTATCACAACATTATAATGAAAGTGTAAAGCAGCAAATAATCGAGTCAATAAAACACTTAAATGAGATCCTATTTGATTTATACATCGCCAATCGAAGTATTATAAACACTACGATTAAACTCGATAGTATTTACACAAATCCAACATTGATGAAATTATTTCTTAATCATTATAAAATAACAGAAAAAGATTCACAAACATTTGTTATACCAGATTTAAATAACGCTGAAATGAAGAAATCATTAAGTGATCGTATTGAAGAATATTATCCGGGAGTAATTGAATCGTGGAGACAAATAGCCCCACCACCGGTTATACTAAAACACAATAACAATCCCTTTGGTGCCGGACGTCATATATCGCCAGGTATTGTAAATATAACAACAATAATTGCAGTCAATCTGGTATGTGATGTTATTGAAGGTAGCTATCAGGTAGATCTTTCTAAGTCTAGCCAGGCTCAGCAAGGGTACATATTATTCAGTTTTAGCCCGTTGGTCCCTCCCGGTTCGTTAATTGTATCAGAGCCAATTAATCCCGTGTACCTGCGAGTTCATAATCCGTTATTATCAAGAATACATTTTAAACTTACAGACCAAAATAATAGAATTCTGGACACGAGAAACGAAGTACTAAATATAAACCTGTATGTGAACTCATAATGCGTTTTTATTATAACAAAAAAAAAAATATCCGGATGTCTATAATAATATTCTTTGTTTACATAAAATCCGTGCACAATGAAATCTATTATTTAGAAGGCTGTGGCTGCATATTGATTATTCCATATAACGGCTGTGCGTAAAGTTATTTTAAGAACCGCTATATAACTAAATCAATATCCGCTGTTACGGCTTTACGTATAGACTCAGTGTTATAATATATATTTTTTGGAAACTAGAAAATATAAAATTCCATTTTACACAAAAATGTGAGGTTTCAGTCCCTACGACACGATATATATCGTTTTTTGTTAATTATTTAGTGATCTATCTGTTTTCTGTAAGCATCGCTGAGTGAAGCAGCAGCGCAAATATACTTAAATTTAACTGTATTATTGATAAGAGAACGATGGCCGAAATGGTAAGACGGTTGGACGTAGATCGAAGCTCTACAAACTCTCGCGTGTTCGAGTCTCCAAAAATGCTAAAGATATTATCTTGCATTTGGCGACTGATGCTATTTAATTGCGGGGAACCACAACAGACAAAATACACTCTCCTATCATACACCCTTGAGGGGTGTACCTTTTACACTCCTTAGGTTTTGTATTTGGGGAGAGTGTACAAAATCTGTTGGACGTAGACAAGATTCCCTCGTCATCACCATTTGTATATATTTCATGTTCATAGAATCATATGTTATCATTGTATATAACCATTATCATCATTGTATATAACCATATAATCACCTTCATTGTATATAACCATTATCTTGATTGTATATAACCATTATCATCATTGTATATAATCATTATCATCGTTGTATATAACCATATAATCACCTTCATTGTATATAACCATATAATCATCATCATTATATATAACCATATATCATCATTGTATATAACCATATAATCACCTTCATTGTATATAACCATATAATCACCTTCATTGTATATAACCATTATCTTCATTGTATATAACCATATAATCATCTTCATTGTATATAACCGTTATCTTCATTGTATATAACCATATATCACACACAAAACAGCTCCCTGACAAAAAAAAGTCATTGGGAGCTAATATTTTTTTTTTATATTAAATAAACACTTATTATATAATGAATTTTGAAAATATCAATGTCATTGTTTCTGCGATTAAAAAATTACAACATAACGGTATCAATGTATCTGATTATCTTAATGCTGAAAAGATTTTATGTGATTTTGACTCATTACAACAACGAAAGAACGAGAACAGATTTACGCTATCCGCTGATTACAAGTTTATGAAAATTATCCAGCAAGGAATGTTAAAGTCACTGGCAACTGTCACTGATGAT
Source organism: Megalonaias nervosa (assembly GCA_016617855.1). Lineage (NCBI taxonomy): Eukaryota > Metazoa > Mollusca > Bivalvia > Unionida > Unionidae > Megalonaias > Megalonaias nervosa. The sequence goes on along the minus strand of JAECUM010017567.1, from coordinate 4,340 downwards.
CAAGTAAAATTGTTTGTACCTCTCTCAAACGCTATTGACAGAATCAAGCTAGAATTATCTCATGAATACGAACAGAAAAAGATCATGAGTTTTCGTATAAGACAGTTAAGAAAACATTGTGAAAATACGAATGAAAATGACAGCGATAATGATGGACCCCTGACAGAGTCAGTGACTCTAATTATGGCTAAACAAAATCCTTGGGAAAATTGACAGTAGAACTATCTGTTTTTTGTTAGGAAGACAGAATTAGATATATTCAAATACTATCCGCTGATTATATGTTTTTGAAAATGCAGATTTGTATGTTTTATTTGCGACATGTTGTACCGATTGTGGATGTATATCAAAATATCTGGCAGCTGCACTAATTGATGGGAAAGTTATTTCTTGGTCTGTTTCTGTATTTATGGATTTAATAGCTCTCTTTACGAATACTTTGCACCTTCCAGTATTTCCACATGTAGAATTCTGACTGTGTTATAATTCGCAGATTAGATAAATTATTATTCTGGGGATTTCCATAAATATGATCAACTATAAGTCCATTTTCAACTACTCCATGAAAACATTCAAAGATGAACCTATGTGAGAAATAATTTTTTTTTCCACCAACATTGAATCTAAAATAACCAAATTTATGAACACTACCGACTGGTTTTTTCAATCTGCAGTTTCTAATCACACCTTCTCGAGATGCTTCATAATTGGTAAGGATTGGATGTGGCACAAACTCATTTTGCTCCATTTATATATGTAATATTTATTTGTTTAAATCATTGTTTTTTGAAAATCTAGCCAGATAATCTTCTTCGGTTTTTATAGGAGAGTCAGCGTTATATTTTTTATCGTAATATCGTTTCAACTCTCTGTACTTTTTACCACCGCATTGCGCACACAGTTGAGTCTTTCCTCGCACTCCAGCACTACACACGATACACGGTTTTGGTCCTAGACTCCCATTTCTGACGCATTGCATATGATAACTACAGTATTCATTCACGCATGATCTGTTACACGGAGATGTATAACCGATTTTTAGCCAGTGGCATTGATTTGGTTGAATCATATACAAAAGATTAATGTTCAATTAAATATATATTTGCCTTAATTATAATATGGAAGAATTATCCGTGATTGAACCCTACGCAACCAGATTCGATCTTGACAGACTACCTGAGTATAAACTTAGTATTTCGATGCAAGATCTAGCTTTAACGAATGCGGATATAACTAAACGTATCCGTGAGGCCAAGAAGGAATTTCGTGACGATGGTGCAGTTCATGCATGGTCAACTTTCAGGATAGGACATATCGTTAATATGATGAATGACAAACGAGGAAAAGTAATTATTAATCACCTTGATAATCAAAAATATTTTATTTTAATAAAATTTATTGTAAATACAGAAGAAGATATCTGGATTATTCGTGATAAGCGCGATCCAGTCCGTGTGCAGTCCGGGGGTAATATTGTTCTCTTAAATAACAGGTCCAAACCTGGAATACTTACTGGCATTGATAAACCGTATTATGAGAAATCGTACCCTGTAACTGCGGTTGTGTATGGAATATTTCCGCTGAATGATAAACCTAATGTTGCAGATCTAAAACCGATGAAACTGTCATCGCTGACTTCGTCGAGGATAAACTGTGTAGCTGAACGAGTTACAGAACATTTTACAAACGCGATACGTAGTAATGGCTTAACAGATTTAAGACGCAAAAAAATAAATACCTGGGCAGAGTCCGTTAAAGATACCGGAGCGTCTATCAAAGATGTCGCTGAGCTAGAGAAAAAATTAAGATTTCCAATAGCAGTGAAAACGTTAACCGGAGAGATTTTGTACAAACCGAAATATACAAAAAATGGAAACCCTATAACAATCGTTGATCATAATGCACATGCATGGACTAATGCTGTAACGATATTCCCACGAGATAGAACGGTTAAATTTTATGATGGTGATATATTTGATTTTATCAGAAATATAAGTAAAAGTGACCCTGTGTCTGTTTGGTTATTTCAAAGTTCAGAATACGATTACGATCAGTTTGTACGGCCTAACGGTGATATTTATCGTACAGAATCTCTCCATGAGGAAATGGAACATCTTGCGCAACGCCTTTGGCGTGAATATACCCCTGATGATGTCATAGTTAGACAATTATTAAATAATTGTTTTACAGTTCCATCTGTAGCGGCTCATTTCGCTCTGGAGAAAAATGTATGGAAACCAACACGATCGGAATTTCTTGAAGATGTCAAGAAAAGCTGCGTAGAATATGGACACGGTGGATTATGGAACACCAAATACGATTACAATGATGTTATCTCGGTTGATATGGTAGCGTGTGATCCTGGAAGTTTTCTTGGATATGGAGTATGTTCTAAATACTTTAAGAGATTCGGACATCCTACACATGACATGACCAGGGTTGCAATAAACGGACCCTTACCAGATTTTGACTTAACAGGATTTGCTCACGTAGAATCATTCGAGTTTAGAGAAGATCTCCATGCAATTACTTATGCTTGGTTCGGAAGACATTTTTCAGAGCGACGTTGGGTTCCGATAGTACTATTGCGATATATGCTTGATGCTGAATTTTTAATATCGTTGAGAGTCACTGAAGCGATTATATCATATAGTTCACAGAAGCAAGTTTGGTTACCAGAACCCGACAGATTTAATATCGATGATACCAGAAAAGAATTCCCTGATATTGATGAAGATAATGTCATTAAAATAAATAAATGCAGGAACGAGCATGATGAGAAATTTGCAAAAGATCTTGGTAGAAAGATAATCGGTAAGTTTACTCAAGGTGGTTCATACGATCATAAACGAACGTGTACAAGATTGATTATGGACGATGCTGAACTAGATTTTATAATCGCTGATACAACGGAGAAATTACATTTATAAACAGATGTAATGCTTATTTATCTGATGGAACAAAACTAGGTACCATTGTGAGCTATACTGATGGCGAGTCACCGCAGTTTACTCATTTAAGATCTTCGATGTTAGCGTACGTTTCGATAAATCTACTATCGATGATAAATAAATTTCCTCGTTACGCTGTCAGAGTCGCTACGGATTCATTTTATGTACATAAAAATATAAAGATTTATTAAAACTCGGTAATGGTGAATGGGGAACATGGAGGATAAAACAAGAAAATATAATTAATTATTCTGAATCTGCCGATGTTGAAATTGCGGAGACATATTACAAAAATAATAATCAAATATCAAAGTCATCTGCACCATCCGTGTATGATCCTGTATCTAGACATAAAACCGTTTATCTTAATGGGTGTGGTGGTTCAGGTAAAACAACTCGTGCGATTAACTTATTTATAAATAATATCTCAGATATGATTGTTTTGACACCGACAAACAAACTTGCTAGAGAAATAAAGCAACGAGGAGTAAAATCATGTACTTATCACAGTTTCTTTAGATGGTGCGGAGATACATGGACTCCATCGCGGATGGGTGAGAAATATATACCTAAAATTATCATTTGGGACGAGGTATGCACGGTGTCGTTAGAAACACTAAAAACATTTCTTGATTGGTTGTTACTAAAGAATACTGCTGTGATTATGTGTGGCGATAATGGTCAACCACCACCCTTTGTTGGACAGTCTCCACATGAATGGCTAAAGAATAACGTAGATTATTATGAAGAAATAAATGATGACCATAGAGCTATCGATAAACCGCTGAAGGAATTTAAAAGGTTAATCAGACTTCAGCCAGACAGAGTACAATCTGAGATAATGCGAGGAGTAATTCCAGAGACTTCTATGAATGATTTTTGGACTTTATGGAATCCCGCTGATTTGATAGTCGCCAGTAGAAAAATAGTTCGTGATGAACTACAAAAGAAATTATTTACGTTACATAAAGAAAAGTTTCCGGATCTACCTGTACCATTATGTTATCGCCCAGCAGATACTCGACGACAAAATATTGAAGTTGAAATACCAGGTGGAGACGCTGAAAATGTCCGGGTACAGAATCTTGTCTTGAATGATATCGTGTTGGTTGCTGTTGATGTTGTTGAGAGCGCGTTGAACATGGATAAATCGCCATGGACGTTAGGATACGCTATAACAATTCACTCGTCGCAGGGATTAACTATAGCTGATACTAGAATCTGGATTGTAGATGATCGTATCGAATGGTCAAATTTAGTCTATCTCGCCGTATCTCGAGTCAGGAGAATATCACAACTGCGTAGGGTTATTGTAGATTACGTAATAACTGAAGAAATCAATGTCGATATCAATAAAAAATTAGTCAGCTATAAACAGTGTGACAAAAA
>JAECUM010017566.1:0-35529 GCA_016617855.1 Megalonaias nervosa | reverse complement strand
TTCATTTATCACAAGGACGAGAACCTCAATTTTCTTTGTTACGTGACTAGGCTCGTACAAAGTAACAAAGAAAAAGGAGTGAGGCCAACAAGCTTTGTATATTTAACAAAATAATTTATTTCCCTAGAAAACAAGGTAAAAACATAAAAAAAGGACTTACAGTTTGTGAATATAATCCAAAAACTAATCCTGGAATTTAAAAATATAAGTCCTATCACTAAAAAGTCCTAAATGAATCGAAGTTCGAATCCCGATGAAGTTCCAATATGGAAGGCGATGACGTCTTCTATAAGGTGTTGTTGTGTCAACAGTTCCTTGTTGAATTTTATGAATCAAGAATAGTATTCCTGCTTTAGAATTCCAAATAATTTCCACTGAATGTCTTTGTCCAAGAATCTTTGTGAACACAAGTATTTTCTAGGGTGAATAAATTATTTTAAATACGAAAATCAACTCAAATGGCAACAACAAGACAAATACCTTGAGCCCGGAGGTATAGATTTACGACTAATCAAATCCATTAGAAAATATCTGTTTTAACCCGCGATTTTAGATCACATGATGGCTCACGTGGTCACTTAACTTGAACAGCGCAGTAAAAAAAATGCCACTTTACACGTAGGCTAAAACGGGTTCGATTGTGCGAATCAAATCTAACTATAAGATTTAATTTAAAAAAAAAGGTTGTTTACAAAATAGAGTGATCACGCAAGCAAAGTATGACCTTGATTAAGACCAATGGCTTTCACTGTGTGTTTACGAATCTCTGAACCAAGGTCAGCTAAAAATAAAATGTAGCAATCGAACTGCGTTGTTATCAGGTCAAAACAGAAATCTGAACCTTCCGAAAAAAAAGTCAAATCCAGTGAATAAAGTTATCATTACAATAACGTAATGAAATAAAAATAAAATAAAAGAGAATTTAAAACTAACACACAAGTAATTTAATTACATATACGTAACTATATATATATATATATATATATATATATATATATATATATATATATATATATATATATATATATATATGATCACGTGGCCAATATTTTCGATCCCATAGCTCAAAATAAACCTCGTTTTTTCGGTCTGATTTTTCTTTTACGGAGACAAAGTATCCCCACTCTCTTTAACTTATCTTCTTACGCACATGCACCTGACTACCACACCATCAAGAAATCTATCGGCAATTTTATTCATTTTTTTTCCATTTGTCAATCTATATATCTTATCTATCTGCAATTTTGTCTTGCAGTAGTATGTCATGAACTCTGCCAGTTTATGAACCCTGTCTTTTAAACGTCATACTTGACTTTGTAAACAAAGACCATCTGTCTACAAAGATCACTTTGAGGTGCTATTGAGAGTTGCCGTTATAGGTAGGTTTGCCTGTATTGGTAACGTTATATTGACTGTGCCGCTGTAGTATTAAATTTTGACCGTCGTTGAATTCTGGCCCGGTCGGGTCATTTTTCAAAGGCTATGATCGCATCAAACTCAGTACTGAGGAAGAAAGTGACTGCGAAATTCAGTCCTTCACAATATAACACACACTATGTAGAGGGATGTTGATTTGTGTCGGAACACCCAATGGATAGTTCCGATATCGAACGATAAGCTCCGTCCACTTGGTTACTGTTGCTGCTGTTCAGGACTCACCGTACTAATTCAGTTCCCATAGTAAACCTATGCAAACACCATGATATTAAAAATTCAATAACTTAAAACTTCTGAGTGCCCATGATCAAACCAATATTTATCAGTATAGATGAAACCTGGATGTCAGCTTCTGTGTAGAGGAAAAGGATATGAGCCGCGGCATTTTCTGGACCATCAAGTGTTTGAAACATGTGCTTTCAATTCCGCACCAAAGAGTCAAGTGCTAATTTTAGTAATGAGTGTTCCAAACTCAAGACTGTTAAAGAATTGAAATTCCATCAATAAAACAATGTCTGTATTTTTTTCACTTACAACTAGGATAAGCTATCAAAAGATTCTTTTTCCTAAAACATAACTTATCTTATTAACCAATCCTGGCCACCCAAATCCATATATACTGTATTTTATGTTCACCCATTTCCAGGCTGGTTCCCATTTTTTCCATACAATTAGTACTGTGTGTCCTTCACAAGCTATCGTGAAATGGCGGATTCAGTAGCATCAGCTACAGATTCAATGGACAATATTCTCAGCAATATTTCTGACACTTTCCTACCTGATTGCAAAATTTTTTCAGACCGTGCGTTGAAGAAAGGCCTGAACTACTACACACGTGTATATATTAATGAAATTAGGATTTTCGATGGCAAAAATCAGGTCAAAGTTGCAGCACCTTGCTTGCGAGCTACGAGGAAGAACGAATATCATGACAAACTTGAAGATATTTTGCTAGAAGTGGACAAAATACAAAATCTTTCTGTTCTTGCAAAGTTATGCATACTTATTAATTATCAAAATTTCTAGTATGGTATCATTTTTTAAAAAAAAATTAAAATAAAGCTTTCGTGATGCGTTTGCACCCGTTAAATTTATATCGTACACGCATAATTATCTTATAAGAATACAACAAGTTCTTTTTAAATCTATAATTAATAATTTAATTATGTTTAGGAAAACAAGTATTAAAATTACAATAAATAAATAAACAATTTATACAAAGTTGCCTGGGTGATTGAAGGGAATATTTTACGCTTTTTACGCCGCGTGAACGTGTATCATCAGTTGGACGGATCAAACATTTTGTAGGGGTATCGTTGATAAACCAGTAAATTGGAATTGCATCAGATCCAAGTAAAACGATCATTTTTCTTAACCCCTTAAAAAAAGAAGGAAATAAAAATGACACATCGAAATGAGCCACTACAGGCACGTTTACAGGGGATATATTTGCATCCGCTTTTGCCTTTGTTCCCCAATCAGTGTGACTCATTTCATGTTACTGCATTGATGTCATAACATTTTGCATGTGTTATAAAGTCAGTAATTTGCAAGAGATCAGTTTTATTCTCGTCAGCACGACAAACATTTAAATAAATGGCAGGACATAGCTTGCTGTTTTTTAAAGTCTCAAGCATAATAAAGACATAAGAAATATTTTATTACAGTTTAACCTCTTCATAAAGTCAAAATATTTCTTAAAAACCTTCCATTATAAAAATCGTATTCACAATAATTAAATTTAACATTTTAAATAATTTATATAAAAATCCAATTTTTAAAGTATAGAGTGGCGTTTTGTCAAGTTGACATCAGTTATAATGCTCAATTTTGAAAATTTTAATAAAATCAGCACTGTAGAAGCATGATGCAGAATTCAAATATTTCAATTTAATTTTTTTAAAAAACCAAGGTAACATAAAGACAAAAATTAACAACACGTATACACACATTTTCTATATTGCATGTAAATTATTATTCAAATATGATATACAATTCGAACATAAGCATACAAATAGCATAAAATTGTATTCAACATTTTCAGAAGCACAACAAATAATATCATTATTTTAAAACAGTTGTGTATGTTTATATATGAAATATGATTATAAATAATATATAGCTTCCAACGCAGACATTTTTCCATGCTGGTGTTTACTTTGGGAACATTTTTTAAGAAAAAGAAAATGTCCTCTGAATTCGTTCATAATAACGACAATCTGCATCTCATGTGCCCGAAGCACAACGGCGAACTATTTTTCAGATAAATTTTCAGTGATTTTCTGCGTAATCTGTCAAATTCCTCTGCAATGTAATAAGAAAGGAACCGAGAGATGTCTAATGTTTGTGAGCAAATGTTGCGGATAGCAACGCGTAACTACACAGTGAAATGCCCATTTTTGATTGGTCAATGTGCCCAGTTTGATTGACAGGTAGGAACTATCCATTGTAATGTTTGGGTTTTGTAAATGAACGAGGAAAAGATCTGTTTCTACAGACACATGTTTATTATTCAGCATACTGACAATTTGTCAGACCTACATCTAGCACCCTATATATCAGTCTTTTCTCTGATCACCAAACTGCCGATTCAGCAGTGGAAAGTCTATATTACCATATAGCACTGGTTCTGGAACACTTCATCCCTCCTTTTCTTTCAGACTTACAATTTATGTGTTTAAATTTGAAAATCAGTTTGCTTTGTTTCGAACTAATCTTAATGATAATAATACAGCTTCTAACAACAGAAATTTAAATAGCAGAAATTCATGAGTATAATCAATTTACGTCTTAATTTCTGATGCTATACAAAATGGCCAACGTAGAACTGGGTAAAGTAGGTTTACAGTTCTCACGGTCACGTCCTAATAATGTTTTGGGTTTTTACTGATAGTAGAGTTCAACTTCAGCTTGTTCAACTAAATTGCCATTTGATGAGATACACATGTTATTGTTATTAACTGTCTAGATTTACAGAACAGGTTACAGCTACAACATACTACACTATTTGTAAGTTAAATATTATAGCTACCCAACGCATGTGGTAAAGCTTCTAAAAGTTTTGCGTCATTTGCACACACATAATCCTTCAGGTAGTCTGGTGGTTTTCTGACTCGTGATGATCTGCTTTATTGTATCATATGTCTGGTCATCGGATGGTGGAATATGGGGAGAATTTTGTACTGTCTTGAAGAATGACGAATTACTAGTGATCTGATGGTCTTCTCGCTGTTATCATTGATCATGTTTTATTGATAATTTCATACAGTTTGGGGTTGAATGGAGTTGACAACTTGTCTAGCTTTTCTTGCTTTGCTAGAACACTGTCTCCAAATTTGAAATCTGACTTCGCTTTTCGAGTTTGATCTGCAGAGCTCTTCATCCATTCCTTGTGTCAGTATCTGTTGTCCTAGTTTTGTTGTCGTCTGATTTGATTTGTATACTTGGGAGTTTAGTTCTCACTTTTCATCCAAGTAGCATCTCGGCGGAAGATTTGTTGGTTGTTGCATGAGGTGTGGCTCTGTAATTGCGTAAAAAGTTGTACATTTTTTTGTTTCCATCTTTTATGTTCTGCATTAGCTGCTTTAATCGCTTTTCCAATTGTGCTCATAAACCTCTCTGCTTTACCATTGGCTTGAGGCCATAAAAGTGTGATTTTCCTATGCTTGAATCCCATGTATTCTGCAATCTTTGTAGACTCTTGCCCATTGAATGGAGGTCCATTATCCGTTTTTACAACTTCTGGTTTTCCGAACATTGAAAATATCTTCTCAAGTTGCGGGATGACAGGTTTTGCAGATGTTGAGTTAATAATTTAAACGACTGGATACCTTGAGTAGTCATCGACAAGTACCATTAAGTATACTCCAGATGGAAGAGGGCCACTGAAATCCATGCTAATTTGACACAAATGGTTGTCTGGTAGAACTGTCATTTTTAGCGGCTCCGTCATTTGCTTTGGCGTTGATGCAAGGCATGGTATACAACTTTGACAGAAATCCCGTACTTGTTTGTCAATACCAGGAAACCATACTTTCTCACGAAGAAGTTATTTTGTTTTGACTATGCCCTTACGGCCTTCATGTGCTAGCTCTATCACTCTATTTTGTAGCCCTTCTGGTATTACTAGTTTCCTGTCATACAGTAGGGCAACACCATTAGTAACTGGAACAATTTTGAGCGCATGTCTGAGGCTTTGAAAATGTTTCCAAAGTTTTGTTTTGTTTGTATGAATGTTTCCAATTTGCAGACTCTATCGATTTGATAACATGCTGAAGGTTCTGGTCTAATAAAGCAGCCATCTTAATCTCTTCAATAACCATAGCTCTGGATACAGGTATAACGGTACCAATTATACAACCCCAGGTAAGTAGTATTAATTGAGTGGTGGTTCTGGACCACTTTTTTTAGAGGTGGTCACTTTAATGCATAGAAAGGTGTTTTCTATGGATGCATCCATGCGCAGCAAAAAATGGGGTGGTTCTGGACCACTTTTTTCAGTGGTACGTTTAAGCTGATGGATGGTTATGGGCCATGAGATGAAAGGTATCAAAAAAGGAAAGTTTTGGCTCAGTGTGAGTGAAAATGTATTAGAGGTTACAGTATAGTATAAAATTATGGATGTTTTAGAGACGTCATTATCTTAGCTGCGACTTTGGAGAGAATTGTGGTAGGACACACCGTGTGTCACAGAGTCGTGACCACTGTCCACAGCAGAGTGGACTGCGACAGTGAAGGATGACTAAGAGGATATAGTGAAACGTTTCGATGAGGCTGTGGAGTTTGTAGATGATTTGTGTTATATCCCAGAGATGATATTTTGTGAGATGGACATAGATGAATATGAGGATGATTAGTGGAGAAGACCATGCCACAGTCACCAGAGACCAGCGCATAGATATTAGTAGCAGTACCATATCCAGAACAAGTTAAAGCGATTTAATCTATCAGCATCACAGCGAGATCAGTTTTGTCAGTTATTAACTTGGTGACAAGAGTTTCGCTTCCAGTTCGTCAGAAATTTATCAAATTTGATTATGTGTTTAAGCATATTTTCTAGGTGACGGGACAGAGCATGCAGCGAAGTGTCAACCAGTCTCTGGCAAAAGGTGCCAGCAGGTTATGATAAAATTATATCAGAGGCATTATCATCTCATGCGCTCAGTTCCTCGGGGATGTCAACGCCGCCGTCGGAATCCACGGGTTAAATATGTCAGGACAATCCAACCATTTGACGAGAGATTTTTAACCTTTGGTTGAAAGGACCTTTTCGATTCTGAACACGTCTTGGTTGGTTTCCTGTAATTCTTGAGGCATCTTTAAGCATGTTCGTGACCGGCATTGTTTTCTTGACTGTATCCATCATAAAGACTTCCTCGGTCCAGTTGGGTGTGTATTCTTTCTTGAATGTGCTTTTTTCTGCCGATTCTCACCCTGTCATCTTCCCTTAAATTTATGTCTAAAACTAAGGCTTCTGTGACCTTCTGTTTTCGATCACGGTCATTTTAATGCTTCGATGCCATGCTTGATTATATTGGTCAACGATCTCTGGTAAAAAATCTAAGTTTCTGTTGGTGTTATCGCTTGTGAATCTTTTCCACATGAGAGTTTTTAGAGTCTCCCACGTGTAGTTCCAGGAAGCTGAAGTCTTCTTCCAGTACCAAGTAATCCTGGAAGAAGAGTTCCAACAATGCCAGCTAATAGTGGTGCGATAAATCCTCCTTGTTTTGAAAATTGTGACGCAGACAATTTGAGAACAAGTCCTTTGTGAGCAGTGGCATGTTTCATCACAGAGGTGGCCTGTCTGTGAGTCAGCATAATCTTGTCAGGTCCTGTTAATGCTGCCAATCTAAGTTTAATGGATATCGGTCTCTTATGCTTAGCTGCCGTAGCAATATGTTTTTCTGCTGCAGCGACAGCGTTAATTTTACTGGTACGTACGTCTCTGTTTTACTATATATTACATCAGATGCTATTATTTTTGTACGTCTTCTGTTACCATAGTCAGCAGATGAGGTGATGAACACCGTTTTCCATGGCTGCTTTTTGTGTTGCTCCAGTGATAGCTTCAGAACCTGCAGCAAGACCCAGTGGAAGCAATACCGAACGTAATAATTTAGTTACCAGTGGTTTTGACAAATGGGACTGTAGCACTTGCAATAGAACCCCCTGAGATGTTTTTTGTCCAGTCTTTTAGCAACTCGTTTTTGGCTCTGGCGACTTTGTCGCTGACTGCGTTGCTGAGGCAATTTGATATATCATATTTATTACACAATTGATCGTTGTATACTCAATGACTTTCATGTTTCCATTAAGCACATCCAAGGTCATAAATCGATCGGATGTCACTAACGCATAACAGACATAATCCGCACCAGGATTAGCAATAGTCCACCTGATTTCGATTTTGGCCAGGGAAACTCTGAGAAATTGTGAGTGTATTTAGACACATCGAAATGTAGGATGGGATACAATGTGGCGAATTCATCCAGCGACACCTGCGTACCAGTATCTGTATCTTGGTACTTTTGCATGGCCTCCATGAGCATCAGGAACGCACGTGAATAATTTCTCGTGGCTGCAGCAAACTTACACTCCAATTCTCGTTCTGGATATTGTCTGGAAATGATACGAACATGAATACGAGATGAACTTAAATGATCGAATATGTGTTTGCTTCCAGTTTGATTTTCACGCCGTGCAGCTAACTAAAAGGCCATAAACACATGTCTGGGAAGCTCGCTACCTGGATTCGTGGCCATTCTCCACGACGTAGTCACCTGTGCTTGAGCGAATTGATGCATGTGAATTCGGTTTTGTTAAAAGTGAAGGTTTTTGGTAAATCGAGCCAAGGTAGCTTCTAATTCGAGCATGTTAGCAGCCGAGGGTGCGATTTTAGGGTTTCACAGCGTGAGCCACGTGATAGTGAACTGACCATCTGGCGGATTCCAGCTACACCCGTTCTGTACATGTACTTCGTTGGAGAATCTCTTTCTAAGATCAGTGTATGTTTAACCCCTCTGAAGACCGTGCGGATATCACAACATATTCCAAAAATGATGATCAGAGGAAGCATCATTCAAATTTCTCGATTGGAATCGGTGAGAGATCGACGTACAAAGAATTCCACATTGTACTTGCCATGTCGTGCAAAAGCAAAATCATTTCTGAAATTATCCCCATTGAGAGCATCGGTATAACCGACACTAGCCACTGGGAGCATATCAGCCATGGCAGAAAATTCTGTACGTGTGGCAGCACCAATATTGGTATATTTGTACCACCACATGTTGGTCACACACGATCGCATGTAATCATTGCTGAACATCAATAAATTAAGATCGTGCTAGCTTGTGGTAAATAGCCATTGATTTTTCCACAGTCTGGTTATTCAGCTGGTATTGTGCTGATTTAAATAACGACCAACCGTTGTTCTGCAGAGTGATCTGAGCATTAACGGTATAATCTTCTCCTCCAACCAAAGGTTGTATCTTTCCTCGAATCTCCAGAAAAGCTTTGTGTGGAAGTAAATACACATCCTCGTAACGTGTTTCCATTTTTCTGTGCGTGCTAGCGTTGAGATTAATGATATTGGTATCCTGATATTCCACATACTCATATTCCGTCGTGGAATCGTCGACAGGAGTATCATCATTCAGCCTCAAGTAATCGGGAGTAAATCTCGAATAATTTTTTTTGTATATTAATGGCAGTGTGAAAAAGTCACACCAGCGATGAAAATCGCACAGTGATAAATTCGCACTGTCCTACAACAGTTGCTCACTGTCTCACCATAACCTTTTAAATCCATAACCTGACATCACGTTACCAACTTCAGCAGGAGATATATTCAATGCGTTCACCTTGTTCTCAAGATCCTGTAAAACATTTTGAGTTCCCCAGTGATGGAATCTTGAGAAGACAGACCCACAGTCTGTGTAGGTTCACTAGCTGCTGCTGACTCACGTGTATAGGGGGTATTTTCTTTCAGTCAGACAAACATGCCTGCGTGATGTCGGCAGGGATAAGCCCATTTGTCAATCAATTTTTTAAATGAGTGTAAGTGAAGGCGGTGACGGCAACGTCGCTGTGGGCAACCAGCACCGTTGCCTGTGTTTGTGCTTGATCTCTCACTTGATCGGGTAATAGAACCCCAAACAGACTCCGTGTGGTCGATGATGGAAGCGTCACTGTGGGCTTGTCTCTGCTTGTGGTTTTGATACAGAGAGCACTGGGAGTGCGACTGACACCATCGTGAAGTCTGAGTATAGTGCTGCCATACGACTTAAGATCAGGATACATTTTGATCAGGTTATGAAATCGACGCAGATGGTGAATCTCCTGGACTAAAAATTTTTTTCCCTCAAGCGTCTGTTCTTTTTTAAGCCTTTTCAAAATACGTTGTAATCTGTCTCCGGTAATTTTGAGATACTCCTCTATTTCTTTGGCTTGATCTAGTTTGCTGACTCTGGTCAGTGTGTCCCGCGCAGCCTTGCTCTGATCCTCTCGCTGTTTCTCGAGATCTGTCAGCTTTTCCAGGAACCTGATTTGTTGAGCAGTACCGATTTCCTGCTGTTTGGCTAATGCCTCTGGGCGACATCACGCTGAACACCTGCTGACCCACTTTATCATCAATGTCTTTTTGACGTAATGCCGCCCGTTGCTCGACAAATGTTCTGAGCACGTCCTCACGCTGACGTTTACTGGTGATCTTTTCAAATGATATGGTGTTATACCGTCGACGATAGATAATTTTACGTTGGAAAGTAAAATTCATCAAAGCATTTTCGATATCGTTCAGGCACAGTTTAATCATCGCGATGAAACGTCAGGAAACTATGTTTAGAACCGGATATCGTGGCAGAATAATCATATCTGTGAAGAGTATTTCAAACCGCATGATAAAAAAAGGCAGAGATCACTGCCTTATCACTGGACGTTATCGCGGTGCTGCTCACTTTCAATGCAACCTCCATTTCAAAGATCCCCAATTCATTCCAGTCATAGTTCATAGTTTAAGAGGGTATGATGGACACTTTATCATCGCAGCGTTAAATCATCCTCGGGTCAAAGAACTCCTAAAATCGGTGGGAAGCAAAATGACTTGTATTCCCAATAACTTTGAAAAGTACATGTCGTTCTCGATCGGACCCTTTCGAATTACTGATTCGTTTCAGTTTATGACAGCATCTCTAGATGAAGTCGCTAAAACTGTCCGGTCTTTATTCATCTCGACGAAACCAATCCAGAAAAAATACATCTACTCAAACAAAAAGGAATTTATCCTTAGGAGTACATGATATCTGCTCAAGGTTCGAGGAAACATCTCTTCCAAACAAGGACGCCTTTTATTCCTCACTCTACCTAGAACACATCACCGGCGACGAATACGACAGAGCCTCGCGGTCTGGAAAACCTTTGGTTGTCAGACTCCTGGCGATTACCACGATATGTATCTTAAAACGGACGTGCTGTTACTCTCAGACGTGTTTAAAAATTTCAGAGATACCTGCCAGAAACATTATCAACTGCATTCTCTGTGGCACTTTTCATCAACCGGTTTATCATGGGACGTTCTACTTAAAACATGTCAGGTGCAACTCAAGCTTCTCACCGACCCAGACATGTTTATGTTTACAGAGCAAATGGTGCGAGGGGAATCTTCGTCGTAACCAAAAGCATGCCATCGCCAACGACAAATACATGTACAACTACGATCTCAATAAACCGTCCATATATATCCTTTATCTCGACGCCAATAATCTCCACAAGTGGATTTTACTGGATATTGGGTGAACAGCTGATAGAGGAACGTGCTGATGGTTATGTGGACGACGTTGGCTATCTTGTCGAAGTCGATATGACCTACCCACAACACTTACATGATCTACACAACAATTATCCATTCTGCGCTGAACAACTATTAGTATCCAATGAGATGATCTCTCCGGACCAACTAGCACGATATCAAGGTAAAAAAGACCCTTATACTCAATGTCATGAACAAGACCAAGTACATCATGCACTACCATTTACTAGATCAGGCGCTGAGACACGAACTGGTGCTTGATAAAATTCATCGTGCACTCAAGTTTAATCAGGCTCCGTGGATCAAAAGTTACATTGACATTAATACATAGCAACGAACCAAAGTTAACACGGACTTAGACGAAGATTTCGTCAAACTGATGAACAAGAGCGTCTTCGGAAAGACCATCGAAAACACCAGTAAACGCAGAAACACTGAAATCGTTAACGACGTGATAAATTTTCTCTTCGGATGCCTTCATGCAAATGAAAATCTTTGACGAAGAGTTAGTCGAGATCGAGTCCAGAAAAGCCAAGCTTAAGCTGGATAAACCCATTTACGTTGGAGCCGCTGTACTCGATCTTTCTAAAATGCTGATGCACGATTTCCATTATGGATTTATCAAGTCGATGTACGGAGATCGAGCTTGTCTGCTCATGGAGGATACCGATTCATTCATCTATGAGATTCAAACAGAAGATGTTTATAAGGATATATACGATCACCGAAAATACTTTGACCTCAGTGATTATCCAAAGGATAACCCGTTTTACTGTGCCGATAATAAAAAGGTTCTTGGAAAGTTCAAGGACGAAACCAATGGTGATCTCATTGTCGAATTCATCGCACTAAGATCAGAATATACTGTTTCACAACAAGCACAGGCGACTGAGTAATACCCATGAAAAAGTGGTAAAACCCCCTTTTTCTGCAACTGAGTGACACCCCTCCTCAAAAAGTGGTCCAGAACCCCTACTCCAACATACTACTCAGGTGGGTAGAGCTTAAGGTGTAGGGAACATTGTATTCAGAAATAAACATCATAACTGGCTATAATTGGTGCATTATGTAAGAGTTGTAGTTTCTGTCAGGCTTAAAAAAATGTTGAGTCTCTTGGCAACATGTGAGATTATTTGAATTCATATCTAGATCATATTTTGTACTTTTTTATGATTTTTTTTAGAAATGTCATACACATCACTGAATATGCATCTGTTGTAACTGGCAACTCTGAATCCTGTTTAGTTCCTGCAGAGTTATTTATCTTAAATGCAATATAGTACTCGGTTCTGTTCTTGTCAAATTGACAATCTAACATTGTTCTCTATGACAATGTGTGACACGTATGCTGAGGTAGGATAGAAAGTATATTTATTTCAGAAAACATTAGCATTGAGGTCTATGGAAAAACAATTGGTACCGTGATACCTACAGCAGTAACAGATATGAACTGAAAATAAGCTTCTGCAACTTCAGAATGTTTACAGCATTCAGTTCCAGCCTTGGGATGTCGCGAAATGTAGTCTGCAGCATTTGTTTTACCTGGTTTGTAAACTACTTTGAAATTGTATGCTTGTAATCTCAATCGCCATCTCTCAAATCTTGCACTGGGTCGTGATTTTGGATTTTTTAAAATGATTTCCAGGGGCTTGTGGTCACTGATTAGCTTAAATGTATGACCAAACTGGTACAGATAGAAGTTCTCACAACTCCAAACGTTTGCTTCACGTTCTGTGAATAACGTTTTCCCACATCTGAAAGTGCTCTACTGGCGTAGGTAATAACCTTTCCATTCTGAGTTAAGAATGTGCCTAGACCAACAGGACTTGCATCTACAGTTAATTGCGTTTCCTGATTTGGATCGAAATACGCTATTATTGCGGTATTTGTTAAATCCTGTTTGAGTTTTTCAACTCTTTATCGTGTTTGTCAGCCCATTACCATGGTTGATTTTGTTTGGTTAAGGCTCGAAGAAGCTTACTGATTGTTGAACAATTTGGGAAAAATCGTTTGTCATGCCTAGAAAACTGTGTACTTCTGATATGTTTGATGGAATGCAGTAGGCAAAGTACAAACAAAATTACATTATATCCATTTCAAATAAGGAAGATAAATATATTCATAATTTCATTACTACATTACATTTCTTTTGTTGGTTTTATACATATTATGCATTTCGTTTTTGACTATTCATAAACCCATGTATGCGGAACTTAAAACAATATCCGTTAAAAAATGACCCGGAAATCTGATCAAAATTCAACTCTGAGATCAGTTTTCAACGACTGTGAAAATCAAAATTCAACGTTGAGAAGTGATCACATTCAACGTTAAAAGCTGACCCGGCGGGGTCAGAATTTAACGGGGTCAAAATTTAATACTACACCGGTATTTGCCTGCACATATTAAACGTGCTGATATTCTAAGTAATATCATTGAAGTTAGACTACTTACTTGTAGAAATAAAATGTTGTGAAAGATGACTGAAACTGATGAATGTATAATTAGATGTACTATAGAGCATTCGTTCAGTATTAATCAAAACCAATGCATACAGTATGATTAGCAGAGTGGACCTCTCCTGGAGATCTATATGTATGACTCTAATTTCAATCTTTTGACTGTTTTCTTACCTTTAGCTGATTTTTCTTATATTTCAGAAGATATACACAGTCCTTAAGGAATCTAAACAACTTCATTTTCTAATATTAAAAAAGGTGATAAAAACCACCTGCAGTCTGTCAAATGAAAGAAGTGTTGCTATTTTTAGAAATATTTGTAACATTTTCCTTAAAATCTTTAACAAATTGCCATCAATTCATTGAATAACAATTACAGAAAGTACCAGAGTAAATCAGTATTTGTTTCGTACAAGATTTTAGAATTTTTTTTTAATAATGATCATTATACAATTAGAAATGCTTTTTGACCCTACGTTTTCTATCAATCCATCATGAAAATTTCATAGATTAAGTATAATTAGCATTCTCTCGTTTCCAATATAAGCTGAATGAACGCACCATACTTAAGAAGAAACGAACATCAGAGCTTTTGTGATAAACTCCATTTGTCTGTCAGTCCATCTATTCATCTGTCCGTTACCACCCATTCCTCTTAACCTTCAGCTTGGTGTAATTTCACAAAACTTTACAGTTATGTAACTCTTAAGGTGACTCTCTGTCAGAGGGTTGTCATTCTCCACTTCTGCACCTGGGGTCTCTACGAGAGGGTCAGATATACCAAAATTGCAATTACAATGGCATTTTCAAATATTTTGTAACCACATTTTACACGTGCAGTCAATGCAAGAAGATGCAGATTATATGTATGAAGCAACTCAGTTTATGAATCGTCGAATTGACAATCCAGTGGTCCTGAGTTCAATACCTATCAGGACCAGCCAGTGTCTGCTGTCTTGGCAAAGACAAATTGCTACCATTTCCCCGGCATGTTATAGCCAATAATGTGTTAAAATCCAGCAAAAACAATGTGAAGAATTTTGCATTATGACCCCTGGGTCACTGTAAGAGTAGTGGGATGGTGATGGCAGAAACCATTGGGTGGAATTTCACGAAACATCGTCGTTATGTTGCCCTGTTGTGTCCATCTAGGAAAGGGATGTCATTCTTGGCATATGCTCTTTAGTTCCTTGTAGGGGTGAGAGGTGTGATGCAAAAAGGTTGCAGCTACAATAACAATTTAAATATTTTGTAACCAAATGTTATATATGTGACAGATTTATTTCTACATAAGTAAACATTACGTAACTGTCATGAGGGTAGGGGTGAGTACTGGAGGAGGGTGATCGATGTGTGTGTTTGTGTGTGTATGTGTGTGGGGGGTGTTGGGGGAAGGACAATGCAGTGGAAAGCGTGGAGACTTGTGATAGTGAGCTACTGCAGTTAATCTAGCGTTATTTTTGTTTATAATATCTTCTCAGTTACCTGTCCCATAGTTCCTACACGAGTCACATAGTTTCGTCAGAAAGCAATGTGATATAACTTTCTTCTTGACTGCGCGCTCAGGCTGTCTGGTAAGTTTTTTGTTTTCGTTTCGTTTTATTGTGTTTATTAAATTTTTCAGGGAATAGATTCAGAAACTCTTCTTTAGTTCCCTCAGGAAATATATACCTTTTTGTTCAGAACTGGTTTGATGACTTCACATTTACTGCTTTATTATTCAGCTCACCTACGAACAATTTGATTGTTCTCCACGGAAGAAATATACCGTAAATGTGTGTGTATGGATTCAGATAAACTTGCAAAACTACATACAGAATCAGCAAGAATATTTGCAGGATTTCCAAAATACACAAATTGGCAGTCTCTGTTATGAAACTGGGCAGAAACATCTGCAGTCTGGATGAAATTGAGAAAACTTATTGCCACTCTTTAAACTTAAAACAAGGTAATCTCCAGACTATCGTATTGAATTACTCTCCCCCCCCCCCAGTATCCGAACAAAGAAAAAGAAATTATAACCTTCGATGTTAAAATAATTTAGTTACTTGAAATTTCGAGCTAAATTCTACTAATTCGTCTTATGTCTTTTTAACAGTGGAACCATCTTAAACAGGATACCCAATGTAGCATGTATCACGGCGTTTTGAAAAGGTGTTTAAGTCCAAACACCGAACCCAGTTTAATGCCTAGTTTTAGTCTTGTCCATAGTAGTTCAAAACATAACGCAAGCATATTGAAAGCTGACCTTGGTCATGTTCAATTTGTTGACACCCCTCTTTGCTCCTACGTTGCCATGGAAACCACTCTACATTGCCGCATGTTCTGTCCTAAGTATAGTAAGCAACGAACTGAGTTGATGAAAAAATCACTCCCAGTGCCATATCTAACTGTTAGCATAGAGTACTGCTTTGGGGAAAGGGCGATGCAAATGAAAAAGTATAAAATTCTATAACATGTATGCAAATATATAAATGATACCGGAAGATTTAAATAATTTATTCAAAGTCATGAATGCTATCATTCTGTCCACTCCAACTTCTCTCACTTTTTCTAAAATAATATATATATATATATATATATATATATATATATATATATATATATATATATATATATATATATATATATATATATATACACAAGCATGGTATTTAATTATATACAATCACATTAAAATTTGTTCTCAATATACAGGGCATGTGTTATTACGGTATGACCTTATAAGTAAACATGTCCATGGATGATTATGTACATAATTTTTGTGTTTTATAAAACAGTTGTACTGCTGTAATTTTGTTTAAATTGTGCTGTTCATGCAGCGATGAAATAAACGTGACTGGTCTTGATACAGGAAGTAAAATGTAGCAAAACAAAGTATCTGTAACAAACCAGAATTAAATGGCTGGCATCCATGACTATGCTGACATTATTATAATGACAGCCGTATACTAAGGGACTATATAGTGAGGAACCATGTACAGAGGAATTTTTGCAAAGCTGAGTTAGTTGACCGCACTGCTACTGCTTCACATTATATTTTCACAGAGTTCCCACGGAGGATAAAAGGTAATTAACATTTTGTTCTATACTGGGTTTTGTTATTATTCCGTTATGAGAGCTGTTTTAAAAGGGAGTAAAATGACTGCATGGCCATGTTTTATATGAAATTCTCAGGAAACTATATATGGTTCTACAACACTGATCTCTGAACAAATAAGAAATGCTTATGCAAAACTGAGATTGCCTGTTACATATTTGTTTTACGTATTTACTGCCGAGCATAAACTACCTTAGGAAACTACATGTATATACCGTCTATACTCGCGTATAAGTCAAGCACAATTGCAAACTGCACAAGCCCAGATATGCCCTAGCATTATGCATTATGCGACAGAAGATCAGGGTCTAGGTTATTTGCAGTCGGACTCACATACGGTACTCGTTCAACAATATTATTTCCTTGGGAAATATGGTAGAGATTTGGAATATAGGTCAGATGAATACATTATAGCCTCTACTTTATATGAAGTTTTCATTAGGGAACTATACTATGTATGTTCGTTACAATTGTTCTTCTGTCTTGAAATACAGTAACCATTTTTGAAACTTAAATGAGACAATTGTCTTGCATTACTCAATGAGTTACCTCAGATAAACATAATAATTTGTTCTTTTTATGATAACTGCACAGATAATGCTTATTGCCTAAGTGGTTAGAGCGTCCGCCTCGGGTGCGGGAGGTCGCGAGTTCTAACCCCTGTCGAGTCCTACCAAAGACTTATAAAAAAAAAAAAAAAATGGTACTAGCAGCTGCCTCGCTTTGTGAGCAGCATTAAGAGCTTAGTGTTAGGACTGGTCGGCCTGGTGTCAGGATGATGTGACATGATGCTACATGTCTGCGGCATGATGAACCAGTGCTAGACATCACTATAAACTGCCACGCTGCAGACATCGTAGCGATATGACTGAAAAATTGTTAAAGCTACGTTAAAAATCCAAACCACACACACACACACACATACACACACACACACACACACACACACACACACACACACACACACACTTATTTCCGCCAAGTTTCCCAAGGAAACTACTTCATGCATTACTAATTGCTTTGGAAATATTTTTAAAAACTATTAGTCACAATTTATTACTATTACTGATAGTAGTACTATAATGTAAAGATGGCGAGTACTTGTTATGCGTGTTTGCTTTTTTTGCTTTAAATTATGACAAAAATCAATTTAAGATAATTTGTATGTTTACAGAGTTTTTGTTTCCCAAGAGAATCCCGTGGATGTCTACATATTTTAATAGCTTTTCTAAATAGGAAACATAATTTTCGATGTAACAATTTAAACCGTAAGAATATTCTAATTACATCAATAAATCAAGCACATGTATTACAACACATTAGAGGAGCCCCATAACATTGTTTTGAACAAAAACCATAAATGTTCAGTTAAACAGAAATATTCGCTATATATGACAAAATATTTTTCTTTAATATGATTACAGCGTTCTTTGGTGTCATAAGATATGAAGCATTAGAATAGATATTTAGACGTCTTTTATGTTTTAATTATTGTTGTTTTTATTGTTTTAAGGTGACCCATATCTGGGAAATTACACTGATAACGGACACTTGGACAGAGCTCTGAGCTGGTTGCAAACAACGGCTCAAAATATCTGACTACACTAAAATTAGTTTCTCGTTTAATCCACTGGAGACATTTGTTGTGCAGGGTATATATGTAATTAACTCTCTCTCTCAAAGAGCGTAAAGCTAGTTTCCCCCGAACTTTCGAGGGTGCTTCATTGTATTTTTCTGTCTTTAAACATTGATTAAAGTTAATTTGAAAATACTTTTCTGCAGTCCTCCATGCCAGTACTTGCATGACTTACGATACTTTTAGTTAATATCTTGATTACAGCTAAGGTTAGAGCGTCTTTCAGGAGAGAAGTCCATCGTATTATTCTGCATTTCTATAAAAAATAAATTTCGGTAACACTTTGATGGAGCACTATAACGTAAACAGCAGGAAATCATCAGATAATGGCTGAAATCTCAATCACACGCTAACTTACTCTTGACCAAATAGAACCACATCAAAGGCATTACTATACCTTCATAGAATTATTTGCACAAATTCTGTAAAGGAAATTTCTCTTATGATTTTTTGCATGAAAAAGAAACATGGGAAAGTTTTGGCAAAGAATCTACGAACGCTATGATGGTATATGGTGTGCGGAGGAATTGATTTTATAAATTGAGTACATGCGTATGTCATGGCGGCAACGTTAGTATTTCCGGGGTTGTTTTTTCAAAACGTTTATGCACTTCCGGAAAAGCTCTGCGAGTTTTCCGAATGCGTAACGATCTTCCACAGGGAAGGATAATCCAGGATCACCGATTTTTTAAAATTTTTGTTGTGTTTTTTTTTTTTTTGCGAGCATAATAAAATCGCGGATGTGATTAATTTAGGTTACCCTACCCGTTTCGGTCTTTCTCTAGGGCCTGGGAAGAAAACGAAATGAACTGAAAGCGAGGCGCCACAAATGTTGAAAAGCTAGGCGGCGTTTCGATTGTAGATTAAGATTAAACAAAAATAATGTTGAAAATAAAGCACGCCAATTCACACATTTAAGGTAAAGAAAATTAAACTTTAGATGAAAGTAGAAGAGCACTGTAAGAACAATTTAGTTGTATACAAGCCTCTTTTTATGCTAAAATATCGATGAAGCCAGCATTTTTTCAAGGGATGAAATCAAAACTTGTCTGACTGACGTAAACAAACTGTAAGGGGGCGTAGCTGATCTTGTTTTTTCGCCTTTTTCTTCCCCAGACCGATATCTGCTAAATCTCTTTACAGTTACAATCAGGGCAGGCTGAGTTTAGGATGTAATGGTTTGAACTAGGTCGCGGACATTTTATTACCCCTAAATATACTATATGTAAGCAAACCCAGAGTGTTCCGAATCACTCAAAATGCATTCGGAATAAGGCGAATGCTTCTGCAGCGGCCAAATTCCATGTTAGGAATGATTGTAGGGATATCCATAATCTGATACATATGTGAATACCTTACCTCCGCGGCGTTATACGCTGAGGAGATGTCACTTAGATCTTGTTGTGATAAGTAAACCCTACAATATTTTAAGATTCAAGTAATTAATTTTTCAAAAATACATATAAACGAAAGTGCCGCAATAAGCATGGACAATTTTACGTTTTGCAGAAAAACACATGCTAACAGTCTTTTTTGTAATGAAGAACTGTACCTTATTTAAGTTACAATGAAGATATATATTCTACTGACCTAAGTAAAATCATGAAAATAAACCAAGTAATGGGGCCAAGTGTTTGGAACTATTTTGTTACTCTTAACACACAGACGTTACCTTTGAGTTGGTCGGCGTCGGGATAATATGCAGCATTGGATTGTAAATAGCCAAAGAGCAAAGGCACTTACTTTGTAGCGATAATGCCGAACGAAGGAACCGTAATATATTCGGAAATCTTCGGGTATTTGTACAGTTGGATTGATAATAGGAGTGACAGAGACGATGCGTTCACAAATTGTCTATCAATCCTTCTTTTGTATATAGCTAGGTAGTCTGAAATACAGCTATCTGCATATATTCGAGGTATGATCCATGGGTTTGACCTCGAAGTTGCAAATACGCATTAAACCAACAAAAATAATTTTTAAAATATAAAAATGGTCCCGACCTGTCTGATACGGTAAGTAGTTCGGACAATTACATCCGAGATATCGTGATCTAAGAAAAATTATAAATACCCAAAATGGCGTACTTATGGACACAAAAGTCTTGTTGCAAGGCTGTGTACTAGAGTCTTTGTTGACTATCATTAGACATTATTTCCTTAAAATAAACGAATCGCCTTGTCAAACCGAACTCACTATTATCCTGTCAAACGTCGAATGTCAAAATACGTTTAATTATTATAAAATATTTACTATAGAAGAAAGTATGGGTAATTGCTGTTTAAATGCCATCATTGAAGATCACGTTGTGCATTTTTTCTTATTAAACAGATCAATGTAACCTCAAGTGCAAAAATCCCAATGTTTGGTATGCAACATGAGATTCTGTTTGTGCATTGAATAGGTGTGTTTTGCCATCATCGTTTTTCTTTTCTAAATTACCTTCACAATCATCATTAAAACATCGAAGCTAAGTTTTTCAAATGTATACCATTGGATATATGTTTAAATGTCCTTGTTTTTTCGTGCATCCTCTTCTTCGATAGTTTCGTCCACGTTGCCTTTGGCACTTACAGCGCTCTTGTATTGCGACTGGTACTTGTCAATACTGGAATTTGTCTTACTCAAAGACGATGACGTCGTGCTCTGGACAAGATCTTCTAGATCTTTTTGTGCCGCATTGTCAGATTGTTTAGGTGTGCTGGATCCACCAAGAGACCTTCTTGACTTGGGTCTATTCAATTCATACATCATCTGTAGAAGGAAAGTGTCCGAGCAAGGGTTGGGAACCCGAATGATCGACCGAGGAACAATGGTGTCTCTACCATACGTTTGCTTAATCTGTCGATTGAAAGTCATATAGCCCTCAATAGACGTGAATTCGTATCTATCCTTGTTTGCAAGCGCTTGGCGTTCCTTATGCTTGAAATTTCTGTATGGATTATTAAAATTTATTTTCACTCCTCTACGGACAAAGGGTTTGGCATATTTCGGTCTCTTCTGTTGATCCGATATCTGTTTCGTAATGCTGTCAACCGTTGACCTACTATTGACGTCGCTCCTCGGTGGCTTCGTATCGAAGCTGTCTTTGGTTTCGTTATTTTGGTCGTTTGCGCAGCCCACGAGGCAGGGTTGTTTCTTGTGGTGACTGAACAAGACAAATTCCTGACTTGGAAATACGTCCCATGCTTTTGGTGCACTATTGATGAGACCTTTGGATCCTTTTATGTCAAGATATGACTTTGCCGATTCACGACCAAGCCTTTTGTTCGTAATGGCTGAATTTGCTGGTGTAAGGGGTGGAATCATGGGTGGTGTAGATAAGACAGGCATACTGTCAAGGTCATCAAGGGCAAGACTAAAAGCTCCACTTCCATTCACCTCATTGTCTCTGCTACATGGAGTCGGCTCACTATAGGCTTTCCCAGACTTGTTTCCACGTTTAACTCTGTTCAATTCCCTAGCAGACGTTTTGTAGTTACCCACCCTTGCCTCGTGTAAGTATAGTTGAGGATCAACTGTTTTTGCCCCTATTGGAAGTCCACATAGTACAAAATGGGGTTTTTCAATGACCACATCAGTATCTTCAGATATGTTATGCGATGAGTCCATCGTAGAGATCCCCAAATTTGCCTCCTGGACGCGGGATAGGTGCCTACATTTCCGGGCTTGTACAGATAAATGGTTAATTCCCTTCAACATCAAATCTGATGTTTTATCCTGCTTTAGAATGAACTGGTAACTTTTTTCAAGTTCTGTTATATTAGAAGGAGTTGGTTTATTAGCCTTAAATGTTACTCTGGTCGTTGTCGAGTTAAGGACACCATTTCTCGGTGCTGGACCTCCTTGCACTTTCAAACGGTCTATTGCTGTGGCCATCCTAGATGACTCTTAATAAAATGTTGTTTTTTTTTCCTTCTAAATATCACATCAGCATAAGAATTCCTGAACCAGCATCTGGATTTTTATTTTGTTTAAGAACAACACATCGGTGTTTTTTGTTAGAGAAATTTCTTTGTACAAGTCCACGTAATAAAGCTTATTCAGTAAAGTTCAAACGTTGAAAGATGAAAAGTCGACAAATTTCGAATATCGCATTGCATCAATGGAGGCGAAAGACAAGTCAGGACTCTGAAAAATAAACAGAACATATGCTAATAATGAATACAAAGATAATGTAAAGTGAGAAATATTTTCTGGTATAGATATTTGAGACAAATATATGTATTCGTCTAGCACATCTATTATTGATAAGGTTGTCCAATATGTCTGTCTTTTTCACTGTCTATTTCTCGGTGACTCTTTGCCTAAGCTAACTCGATACAGTGAATTTAGTACATTTCAGCCGATAGTTTTAATCTGGTGTCATGCGAAAGTACATTAGACTCAAATTTATCTTACTTGTATTTCTTATTTATTTGTGAGGCCTTGACTATCTTATTTATTTATGAGGCCTTGACTATCTTATTTATTTGTGAGGCCTTGACTATCTTATTTATTTATGAGGTCTTGACTATCTTATTTACATATGAGGCCTTGACTATCTTATTATTTATGAGGCCTTGACTATCTTACTTATTTATGAAGCCTTGACTATCTTATTTATTTGTGAGGCCTTGCCTATCTTATTTATTTGTGAGGCCTTGACTATCTTATTTATTTGTGAAGCCTTGACTAAGCCTTGATTAAAACATCT
This sequence comes from Megalonaias nervosa, assembly GCA_016617855.1. Lineage (NCBI taxonomy): Eukaryota > Metazoa > Mollusca > Bivalvia > Unionida > Unionidae > Megalonaias > Megalonaias nervosa. Next base: position 12,393 of record JAECUM010017566.1, on the reverse strand, counting down.
AACTTTTACATTTGGGGCTGAAATTCAATTTTAGGCCCACCAGGTTCTAGATGTAATGATCATCTATTCTGGTTAAGTTTGTACGCCATTTAAGGTCAAAAATGTCACCTCATATCTAGACCTACTAGAGTGCTGGTACATAAATATAGGTTGCTAGAACTTCGCGTATAATCGACGCAAAAATGATAGAACAGTGAATCGGATATGAAGGACAGTCAGGGGACCGCAAAAGTTCGTCCATACGTTGTTGTTGTTGTTGTTGTTGTTTTGGGGATTTAATGCCATTTCTCAGCGCAATACAGGCTATGAATGGCGGCCAATACAACTGGTGGAAGTATAACCCGTGAAAGCCCGGGAAGAACCACCGACCGACAGGAAGCTACTGGCATACTTTCTCACATACCCATATTGGCAGTTCATCGTTATCGACATGTAGTTTTTATATGAAGATTGACTATAAATGTGAAATTAAGGAATATATGAACATTGTCTGTTATGGGACGATATCCTTTATATTGTTTCTAATAATTTTTTCTTCTTTTTCCTTCTGTAGATAAATTATCGAAGTCAATGCGACCTCGAAAGATAAATCAGCAAGTAGTGCAAATGTGTACGTATAAGATTGGATACGTTGTTTTTTTTTTAAAATTTGTCTCTATTATTAATATATGTATTTCAATTTAAATAACCATGATGGGCATTTAAACAACCATGTACATTTAAGTAATGAATAATCGAAACCCCGGCTATTGTGACACAAATGTATTAAGATATCTCAATAATCTAGGCCTCTCTTTTGGATTTATTCAAGTTTGAAGCGCTGCCTTGTGCTAAGATATTATCAGAGCTTGATAAATCCTTGTTCGCGTACTCGTTTTATTATGAATATGACCTTTATCGCCCAGTCTATCTTAAAATCTCGTAATAGAACCGGTTAACTGTATTATTTCGGGAAGCTATTACAAATATACGTATATGGGGGTAGTGTCTTCTTGGTAGACAAGAAGCCCTGGGGATGGGGGGAGGCGGAGATTCTGTATTAGGTTATCTCTTACTTACTTAAAAAAGTAAAAATTTTTGTTGCACCAAGTGTTCCTTGAACTTCCGATCATGTCACCTTGTTCACTGAGGGAGACCATCGATGTTCCATTGTTCCTTGAAAATATATCACATGTTTCTTTATTTCTCAAAGCCCAATGAAGGCCTCACCTTACACTAATGCATGAATCGTTTTGGTGTCCTACACCCTCCCCCCGTACTTCTTATAACCTAGAAAAAAATTAAAGCGATCCTTTCGATATCGTCGCAGGATCTCACACATATTTTAGGAACCGTCTTCTTTACAATATATTCTTTTGTATAATCATACTACACACTCCATATCACAACATATCATAACATACAGTACCATATCATATATTATCGTATCGTATCATCATACCATATATAATACCATATCATAATTCATCTCATTGTAAAGACTTATTATCAAATCTATGAAGAATTCTACCTTTTCCTACAGACGGAGACACGAGTATACGTATACCTGATTTTTAAAAGAACCAATGAAACCCATCCCTTTAATCCCTGAGTAAAAACGTGAATTTATATTTTTATAGCTTTCTTGACGTTAATTTGACGAGACAGCTTACTACGCCATTTTGTATATTATTTTGACATTACAATCGCAGAGATAGTAAATGGTGTAAAAGCCTAGATGGTGGAAGAATTAGTGCGACTATCACATCACAGCTCTCACGTTCCTGATTTCTTACAAGAAGTAGTTCTTTGTTCACATAAAATGTAATATTTGAGATGTTCTTGCGGATGTTTGGGAACACGGGGTCATGAAAGTTTCGCAACTACATAATAATGTACATTTATTACATGGAAATTCTGGGGAAGTTTCAAGTACCATTCGCATGAAGGAGGCCTCTACCTACTGCCTTATCCCGATTCTGTCAAAATTTTAATTAACTGGTTTTTGCTTTTCTGGACTTAGAAAGATGTCCGTAAAATCTCGCCCATTGGTTAGTGAGTGTTGATGCCATCATTCTATTAATACTGAAAATATCTAAGTGCTAGGTTCACTATTACTAGTTACGTATTCACTGTCTTTGTCACTAGGCCTCAACGGCTTGAAGGTTTGTTGTTTTTTAACAAGATATCAAATAATGACTTTTATTGCTTTTTATTGTTTTTCTCACCAAATCTGCATCGTTGTTGTTCTGTGGTAATTCTTAAGTCAGTTAATGTATCAAGAAGCTCAGTATACGTATTTAAAAATAATACAATATTTTTTCAGCATCTTGTGCTTTGTAAACAGGTATTTCTTTGCGATCATAAGCACGCTGCCTATTGTAATGTATTATTCATGAAGTTGTAATGATCAACCGACGTGTACATTCAGTGTCAATTACGGCGATTTGAATTTGCTCCCCCATATGAACCCCTGGCGTGTCAAAGGATCAAAGTTGATTTTTTTTCTTCTTCAAATTAAAGTATGTTTTACATTTCCAATAATAGTGCCCACGCGAATGTTGACGTAAATCATAACAATGGTCAGTGGATGTACTCACGCCGTACCCATGACGTACTTGTCACATCGGCGGACGTGGACAGTGGTTAGTGGACTTTGTGGTCCTTGTAGACCGTGTACTGTATTGTATGATATTAGCGGTTTTATTGGTCACTAATCTTGGTCGAAGTTCTCTACCCCACATGGCTTTACTCTTGCACAGGTGCCTGTTGGTAACTTTCACGTCTGAGAACAAAGTCATGTGGGGAGTGGGTGGGTAGAAGGCTAAAGCCTAAATCATTAAACATGTACAAAACTGTTATTATCATACTATTAAAGGAGAACAATTATAACATTAAAATAGACACGTATGTTTTGTTCTTATCGTTTTGACGATCTTGATTTAAATATATAGTGTATTTGATGACACAGATTAATAGATGCTGAGTAAGCTTATTGCAGTGTGCATATGATATGGGATGAGCTGATTTTAAAAGGAAACTGGAAAATAAAAGTTAAGGAAATATTATTATATTTCTTTACTACATGGTATAATTGTTGTTGCTTTCAATCCAATATGCCGCAAACTAACATCATGATACAGAAGCATGTTCTTTTCCTTTTCTTTTTACAAACGGGATTGCCATTGACAATGTTTACTAAGTGGTCGTCTTCCAGTTAGTAAATACCGTATGCACTCGCTTTTTAAGTCGAACTCAGCTGCAAGCAATATATATTCTGCTATGCTTTAACGTAATGCGCATGCAGATGTTGTCTGTTCTACTGATTACTCCTATCAAATTGAATATACCCAGATCTACGGGAGCATTAGGCGATGGTAGGTGTCTAGATCATTGCAGTTTGCAGTTGGATCCCACCCAACTTATAAGCGAGTATGTGATGCATTTAGGTACGTGGCTTACAACTTGCTAAAAAACAAAAACTTATAGAAGAGATGTAAAAAGAATCATACCTTGAACATTGCCTGAAGAGGAAAAAGATTATAATTAAGTTATGATTACAAAAACATATGTAAGCTTGGATACACAAATATGGGAAAGCCAAACAAATTGTAAACAAAATGGGTGATCAGTAAAATTTATGAAGATACAAAGAGAAACAAAATTCTCTTGTATAAACCATTCGGAATAATTAATGTATTTGAAAAGGTCATTAGTTTAGTATATATTCTATGTGGAATAGAATCAAGCAGTAGTACATCTTTTTATTTGGAGAACTGTCTATTATATTCATAATTCGTGTTAGATGTCATCTCTGATAAATCAATTAGAACACAGAGTATATTTGGAAAGATAATTCATTTACCCATAAAGCGCAAAACGTATTATTTTTCTTTGGAGAAACGTGTGTTACAAATGAAGTAGGCAAAACAGACCCCTATTAGGTTTATATAATAACGCTTGAGTGCTCAGCTTGTCTCAATTTAATGCAGCCTGGTTAAACGACGGTCTGATACCTTGAACAATTTCATTATATGACATGTACAAATACAAATTGTTTTAACTTAATGATATTTCAGACCATTTTGTGAAACTGACATTGTGAACAAAGAACTACACTCTAATGAAAACATACAATTTTCAAAAGAAACTTTTTTTGCTGGAGATATTTTGATTTGTTAAGTAATAGATGTGCTAATATCGGATTTGTCAGTTTGTTGACTTTTTCTCCTATTTTGTAAAAATATGGGTCCGATTGATATATACTACGAATGATGAAGGAAAGTAAAAAAAATGATAAAATGAAGGAAAGTCAAGTTAGTTACAGCAACAGTTGGGATGGAGTGGGTTGGGGAGTAAAGGGATGAGGGGATCATTGCCTCTGAAGTGGAATTCTGCTATTTACACATCTGCTTGGCCATGGAATATTGTACTCACTACCAGTTCAGATATGCAAAAATGCCCCACCGTGTACAGGTCAACTGCATTAAAATTTACATCAGTTATGCGCGTTTTATTTAACAAAAAGAAGATAAATACAATTAAATTCACTCGTCATACTTAAAATGTCATGTTTCATGAACCAACGTTCTCAAATTATTTAATCCCCTCCCCCCCTCTCTCCCTCTCTCTCTCTCTCTCTTTTGCACTGGGTCCTTAAAAATTCCTTTCAATGTCCTAATAAAAATGATATTCCTGTAATTTCATATCAGATACCTTACATGTTTTGTTATGAAAAATCCAATTATCCCTCTAATGTTGCATTATAGACATAATACTTATAAAAATTAGCCTTTGCACCCTTTGATCTAGATACAATGAAAGCACTTGACTCGCCAAATCAGACACAATAAGTGGACTCTTATCTGCACGCAAACGTGACAAAGAAAGGTCTTCTTGATTCTTTCTTCTTTCCACGGCCATTTTATCCCCTTTGTCCCAAATTTATGGTGATAAAGTTTTCAAGTGTTTGTCTAAGCATTGGGTTCATTGGCGGCTTCGGTAAGTTAAACATTAGAATCTGGTAGCACTGTTTATTTATTTATCTATTTATTTTCGGTCAATTGTACAGTAAATTCTAAAAACTTAAGGTTTGTGCTTTGGACAGGAAAGGTGTCGGCCTATACGTTACTCTTCAAGTGAAGGAAAACAAAACAGCACTCCACCCCTTCCCATAAAGCGACTTGGCGGCCACTTACACTTGCACGTGTCAGCTCCTAGGATTAATCTCTGAATAGCAGCGGTACAAAGCGAGTGTACTAATATATGGACAATACAGTTTCTTTGTTCTGATAGTTTTATTTTCCATCCGTTCGTCGCTGTAACGCATTAATATCAGTGTAATGTATTAATATGAGTGTAATGTATTAATATCAGTGAAATGTATTCATATCAGTGTAATGTATTTATATCTGCCTAATATATTAATATCAGTGTAATGTATTAATGTCAGTGTAATGTATTAATATCAGTGTCATACTTCTTTCAGGATGTGGATGAAGATTGTGTCCCAAGACTATAAGCACCCATAGTCTGTTGTTTGAGATCTCTGGACAATGGAAAATTCTTATGAGTCCCATGAATATTTTGCCATATGCAGGCAGGGGCATAGTTTACAAAATATTCCAGAGGAGTATGTATTTGCGTTTAAGTGCACGTCATCACAATACTGGCTATATGGCGCCAAATTAAAGGTTAGGTTTTAAAATATAAATATAAAAGAACTGCAAATGAAGTTTAGGAAAATGAACCCTTCCAAATAAACGTAAACGAACAGAACTTCAAAATAAAAAAATAAAATTAAAGATGTTAAAATTACGTGAAAGGTATATAAAAAGATAAAGTGACAAGGTTTAAAATCCGCAGAAAACGTAATGTGATTCTAAATATTCCCTTAATCATCAACGCTCGTGTATAGAGATTCGCATTTTCTAAAAGCAAAAATTCACTTGCTGCTTCATACTGCTGCTGCTACTACTACTACTGCCACCACGCACACCACCACTGCTACTTCCACAAAAAGAGACGGCAGGGTAATCAAAACTCATATTAACACATTAAGAAAGATTTCCTTCCATTCTAAACGATCTGGCGACGGCTAGCATATATTTTGTTTTGTGTATGCGCGTGATTGTTAATGTAAATAAATGGTGTAGTGTGCAAAAAAGCGCGAAACTTAATAGCACTATTTGAAGAAAAGGAAAAGAAATTAAATCTTTAATTTGCAAATGATTCTTAAGTTGTTGTTTGGGGGTTTTTTGCCTTTGTTTTTGGTTTGTTTGTTATTTTGGGGCCATTTTGGCAATTAGAGATACATCATAATTGTGCTCTGTTTTAGCTGTAAATTTGCTATCAGAGTCAGGACCGTTGTGCAGTATCAATATCACCAGTCATTAAAACAGACAATAAACAAGCAAACAAACAAACAAACAAGAAACAACATCTAGACAAAAAGAAGAAAGAAAACAGCAAGAAATATAGAAATCGGTTTTATGAATCTTTTTTTTGCACATTAAAAAAAAAAAAAAAATAGGTCTTGTAGTTTTCTTGGCAAGCTTCAGACTACAAAATTTTGGTCGAAGCTTTAATCACCGGATTTAGGAGTGTACAAAATACAAGTGTGATTCACGCCCTGGGGTTGTGGGATGTGTAGAGATAGTGGAATGGAAAAGCTGTCGATTAACTGCGTAAGAAGTACAAAGACAATGATGAGGTTTATCCACAAAATCTGGTTACGTTTGGGAGAAAAATATACGGGTTTTTTTTTTTTTTTTTTTGTTTCTTCTCCCCACCACTCTATCCTCAACCCTAACCCTTGGAAGACTCCAGCCCGTTATCTTTGACTTTATTTGTGTTCTTACACGAATGTAAATGGTCCGTGACTCCCGATGCAAAGTTTATGCCCAACCAAATTAAGAAGTTTATACCATTTATTTAAAGCTATAGAATGATCAGCTAATTATATGAAATGGTTATTATAAAAAAGCAAAACAAATAAACAGATAAATAGAGATGAATTTTATGAAAAGAGTCGATATTTAAAAAAGCAAATAGAGTGGGATTCTATGAAAGAGATGATATTTCACAACAAAATAGAGTGGGATTCTATGAAAGACGTGATATTTCATAACAAACTGAAACTACACATAACTCTAAATCGAGAATGAAAACAGTGCAGGAAAAACGCCGCTATGATACCATAGAACAAAATAAAAATTCTTCTGCTACTACTACTACTATTGCTACTACTACGGCAACTGTTTTGTCCCGTAATGGTGTCTATTTAAATGCGTGTTGGCCAATTCACGTGAACAAAACAATGCAAAATATTTCTTACCTGTGAACAAAGTTACTGATGTATGCTTTCATGTAATACGATTCATTTTAACGTTCAAAGTCATCCGATCTTAACAGCCATCCTTTTTGACTTTCAGATATCTTCGTCACACTAATACCCAAGCTTGCGCTTATCTAAAGCTTATCACGTCCTCATATATGTCTTCAAATGTTATTACTTGTCGTTTTCAAGCCCTGATTGTCTTGAATTGTATCTGATACGACTTGTAACATTTTCTCAAGACGTTTCTTTGTAGGATGTTCTTTTACACACGTTACACAATATATATTCACAGTACTGGCAGTAAACCTTCATCAAAACCTTCGTCTGCCTTAGGTACCGAGACATACCGATACTCCCTAAACCTCAAATTGTAACGCATCTAAATACATGCATGCCTATGTATTATTCGCAATTAAAGGGTATAATCTTTGATTTAATTCTAGACAATGGATCAGTATAATAGTGGTTGGGCCGCGATACAATGAACACCTTTTGAAACAAATCCTAACCGTTTAGAACGTAGTCAAGCAGAAAATAAAGCAACACGTCAAATAATACCATGTTCACAATAGCAGCATAAACTGAACAACATGTAAAAAAAATTCAATAATGCATTGACTGCATGATAATACACACGGTTATTCTATAAAGGTGTTATCTATGAAATATACCCAGTGGTAAATCTGTCACCCTTATATTAATCTTCGTCATGATGATGATAATAATCATCGTCTTCCTCAATATCACCATCGCCGTTGTCATCATGATCATCATCAGCAGCAGCACTGCCGTTGAAGTCATCATCGTAGTCGTTATCATTATCATCGTCGTCCTGGTCGTCCTTTTCTATTTCATCTATCTTCATTATTTTTCTTCATTTTAGTATCATCAGTGTCGTCGTCTATTTGTCATCAACGTCATGTTACCTTCAGCCTCTTCAAGGTCACCACCATCAACGGCACCATAGTCACCATTAAAGCTTCCTTTTGTTAAAAATACGAAAAGTCTACGTAAAAGAAGGCAGATTATTATGTATTCAGCATACATTAGATAACGGACTGTTACGACCTTTCACTAAGCGTATTTTATTTCAATATAGGTTGCAACAACGTACACTTGAAAGGCACTGACACTGATAAGGACGGATAACCTTTTGATTTTGTAGTCCCTATTTAACGTTGGGTGTCTTTATTTCACCTAGGAAAATTGAAGAGGAACGGAAGGACTTGTCTACATTCGAACTTAACCCGAGACGCTTGAGGTGTCCTAGAAACTTTATCCATAATTTTACCAGACGGGAAATCTGGCAGGGGAAAACAAGCGGGTTACACAGACCTTTATACCATTTTGTTTATTAATGTAAACGCACCAATTTCCAAACTATCTGACAAAGAGCTCAAAGCTTTGGGTTAACAAATGTTATAATTCTTTTCAGGGTACTCTTTTTTCTTTGAAAACAAACAGCAAAATCGTTTCTGTATTGTATTCGTCACTATTTTTTGTAGAGCGGTAAAAATAAATACTGAGGTCATCAAGTCCACAAAAAATATAAAGTAATATCGAGTTTTGCTTGATGGATACTTGGGATGACGTCACTAATACAATTATTCTGCTCCTCCGTTATATGCCTTAAATAAGCCCATCCTCTGTAGATAAGGTAATTCTAACTTTCATGTCTATTTAATTCTTTTGGGTGAAAAGTACGTGGTGAAGCAGCAATCTGAGAAATCTTCCGAGAGTAGAAAGAGGAGACAATTCTATTCACAAATAATAAATAGTTACTGTTGGCCATATGTTATCAAAGTAAGTGATTATACAGATAACGACGTAGATGTCAGCGTGATGTGGATTTTATGTTGGGGGTGCAGAATAATATTAAGAAAGAAAGTCTACTGTATAAAACAAAGTAATTACATTCCAAGTGCCCCCTTTCCATCTGTGTGGAGCAATGTTATAGGTCACCGGCCATACTCCAACAATTTGTTGTTTACATCAGATTTGCATTACATGATTAAAAGTAGTTATACTCGCACAAAGAGAACAAAAAAATTATCAAGTGTAAAGAAGAAATAATAATTTAATTGCTCGAAATAGAGGTATACAACGCTATTACTTCCCCTTAGCTACAATTTCCCACCTATAGAGGACGCCAGCCGGAAATGACGTACATTTATCCCCACAAGACGAAGTACATGCCTCTTGTTGTCGAAAAATAAAACACTATAAACTATGGATAGGGAACATTTAGATGAAACTACTGAAAACTAATTTACTGTTCAGCCTTATATCGATATGCGTGCACGACGCACTAGATTCTGTCGTTTTAAAGACTGTTCCATTGTTTCAGTTTATTTTGAAAATTCCCGTTAATACAGGCAAAAAGGAATCAACGTTTGCTTTCCTATGTCGGCCGACTTTATAAAAAAACCCAAAGAAATCGGCACACTTAAAAGAATCCAAAGGAACCAAACTTTGCTGCCTTATGTCGGCTGACTTCATAAGAAAAAATCGGCACGCTTAAAAGATACCAAAGTCAGTTTCCGGGGTTGGTTTGCTTTGTAATAAAATAACCTTTGCATTTAATATCCTGTCAGTAAGTTTAAGCAAGGAGTTTATTACTCGCTGTGTTTATTGATCACCCGGGCTTCTATTTGTTTGCCACATGTAATCATAATTGATGTTTGCAGGGCAAATAGTATACACAACAATAACTTGCTTTAATAATACTTTTGTAACCCATGCTAGCGAAAAGATTATCATCTGCACTCACAGTGAATGTATTTTAAAATAATGATTTTTATTTGCGAGATATCGTCGTATAGTTAACCTGGATACAATACAATCTTGGTCAGTTTGCACCTTGTTATTTATCATGCGTAAATGGCAGGTGCCTTCAAGCAATCGGGTAATATTTTCGTCTCGTTTGCGATTATGTTTTTTGACATAAGCGATACACACTACAGCAAGGATACATACGCAAGTCGGCATCCGCTACATATACCGAGTTCGTGGATATATTTTTTTCTTTAATAAATTTCGCATGATGAAGAAAGAAGGAATAAATTATAACAATGCATGGTTAGTTTCTTTCATTTTATTTTCAAATAAGTGTATGTTTGTCAATTTTTTTTGTATCGTGCAGGGGGGGGGGGAGGCCAAATTCAAAACAAAATTATTTCCTTTCTTATTGGTATGGAATAATGGAGCAAATATGATTGACGATTTTGACTAGTAATGACAAGCTTTTAATTTACGCGCGCGCACACTAAGACAACTTGAAATTATTCTCTCTCTCTCTCTCTCTCTCTCTCTCTCTCTCTCTCTCTCTCATATGTGTAATCGAGTGTGTATTATATGCAGCAGTGTTAAAACCTGAAGCCTAATATTAAATATATTTGTTATAATATCTCTTGTACACTACCCTTAGAAAAATGTATACGTATTCTGTAGAATATTGTTTTATAAATCAAAATTGATAATTTGACCGGAAGACTTAAATTGAGAATGTCGTTGTGCAGATGCATATATTTTTTAGCATAAAAAAAATGTATATAAATTTTAATTAGAACGAGCAAGATATGTCAATTTGTGTTTTCTCTCATATATATGTACGTTACCTAGTATGATTATTTACTGTGAAAGAATATCAAGATAGTTTGTTTAAATTTAGGTTTTATTTCCTAAAACCTATCTTACACAGTATCTACTTGTTGTTTGAAGAAAATGAACTTGTTCAAACTGTTGTTAACTTTGGCCGAATTGTCTTTCGAGTTGGGCCGAATTGTCTTTGGGCCAAACTGACTAATATCCGGCATAAATGATACAACTTTCCCATCCCTCACCCTATTCGATTCCACAGCTTGAATCCACTTTTTTCTGGTAAAAAGGGTCCTTCGGATAAAGAAAGAACCCTTTTCCCATCATCACTCTTTTGGTTACATCCATATGCAACACAGTGTACCATATTTGCTGTACAAAAGCACGATCGTAAGATATATCACAGAGACATTTACATGGTGAAATTAAACATTTGAATTAGCCAGAAGGGATAAATGTACGTCATAAGTAGTATATGGGGACACTTTAGCGACAATGGGACCTTAATTTTTAAACAGGGTGTTTGTACTTTGGCGACAATGGGAATTTAACATGGGAATTTTAACATGGGTGGGACTATAGACGGACAAGATTTATAGCGTCACGTAGACCTCTATGTTAAATTTAGGGGTTGTACCCTGGTGACAATGGGAATTTAACATGGGAATTTTAACATGGGTGGGACTATAGATGGACAAGATTTATGGCGACAAGTAGACCGTAAATGTTAAACTGGGCAATCCTAGAGACAATGGGAATTTTGTATAGGGACAATAGGAATGGAACAGGTGGCATGACGTCACGGTACTGGACACTTGTAACAATGTAGCAAGTGGCTGACCTGAATACGCGTGGCTACCACTCTGGGTAGTTACAAACACAATAGAGACAGAGACAGACATATACTAATACAAGCCCGAGATTTATATATAAAGCATTACCTAGACCTGAAATTATGTTGGCGGTGTTCATAAATTTGCATAATTATAATGATGCTATAAATAGCTATAACCGAGGCAAAAACTAACACCAAAATGGATGTGACTAAAAATAACGCTAAAATTACGAAATTATTCTAGAATTCAACGGAGACTAAACGTATCTCGGAACATTAGATTCCATAGGTTCAGACTAAAAGTAGTACTAAAATTACGATATTGTCTCGGACTACAGTGGAGACTGAGAAAATCTGGAACATTAATATTCAAATGACTGTGACAAAAAGTAATGCTAAAATTACGAAATTGTCCCAGAATTTAACGGAGACTGAACATATCCCAGAAGATTAAATTATATTTGTTTAGGCTAAAAGTAGTACTAAGATTACCAAAATGTCCCAAACTCTAGTGGAGACTGAGAAAAACTCTGGAAGATTGTATTCAGATTGCCGTGACTTAAAATATTGCACTAAATTTCCGAAAAATTTAGCAGACTTGAATGGAAACTGATAACTAGCCAGATGTTTTGGTTGTCAGAAA